>JAGKTI010025682.1:0-11087 GCA_018397915.1 Birgus latro
CTACATCCAAGTCCCATAACACACCGCAAACATGGTCTCTACACCCAATACACAGCATCAGTCAACGGGGTCTCTCATCGTCACCATCCTCCATAAACTTTCCTCTCCCTCCACACCTCCCACTCATATACCTCCCTACCATTCCATACTTTCCTCCAGACTTCCCTCCTCTCTCTCCTGTCATCCACACCTCTCCTCCACTTCTCTCTACCTTCACACCCCTCCTCCACATCTCTCTACCTTCACATCTCTCCTCCACTTCTCTCTAACTTCTCAACTCTTCTCCACCTCTCTCTACCTTCACACCTCTTCCCCACCTCGCTACCTCCAGACCCTTCCTTCATCTCTTTCTACCTCCACACCTCTCCTCCACCTCTCTCTACCTCCACACCTCTCCTCCACCTCTCCCTACCTCCACACCTCTCCTCCACCTCTCTCTACCTCCACACCTCTCCTCCACGTCTCTCTACCTCCACACCTGCCTCTAACTCCTCCAACACTCAGCAAACACAATCTCCCACTCAGCACCCAGCGCACAACAGCAGTCAACAGCACCTCAGCACCTCCCTCACGCATAACTCCCTCTGACAGCTGAAGTTTCCCAGGCCTAGAGGAGAGGAGAAGGAGGGGAGAAGGAAGAGGGAAGGCGGAAAGGGATGGTGGGAAGGAAGGGAGAGGCGAAGGAAGGGGAAGGAAGAGAGGGAGGGGATGAGAAGATAGGAAGGAAGGGAGGAAGGTGGTGGGAAGGAAGGGAGGTGGGAAAGGAGAAGGAGGGAAGAAGGAAGGAAGGGATGCAGGAGGAAAGGAGGGAAGGAGGAAGGGAGAGGGAAGGAGGGAAAGTAGGAAGGATAGAAGGGAGAAAGGGAGGGGGAAGCAGGAAGGAAGGAAAGGAGGGAGGAAGGGAGGGGAAAAGAAGAAGGAAGGAAGGGAGGGAGGGGAGAAGGAGGGAAGGAGGATGGAAGGGGGAAGCAGGGGTGAGGGAATTTGCATTATCTTAGGAGGGTCAGCACAGGCTATTTTAGGAGAGGAAGGAGGAATGAGGAAGAGGAAGGAAAGAGGGGAGAGGAGTTGAGAGGGAAGGAAGGGAGGGGAAGATAAAATGGAGGTGGAAGGAGGAGAGAAGGAAAGAGAGAGAGAGGGAGAGAGAGAGGGAGAGAGGGTGGTGGAAGAAAAAGAAAGACGCAGGAGGGAGAAGAGATAACGAATTAGCATGGTTTCAACAGGCTAGGCAGAGATTGTTTTAATGGGCAAGGAGGTGGAGGGAAAGACTGTCAGATGAAGGAAAAAGAGGGAGGAAAGGAGGAGAGGAGGAGGAAGGAAAGGAGAGAAAGAAGGGGATGAGGAAGGGAGAACTTAGTGACATGATTCTGCTGTGGTAGGAGACTGTTTTAAGAAAGGAATGAGGGTTGATGAGGAGGAAAGAAAGGAGAGGAGGAGAGGTAGCAAGGGGAAAGGAGATTGGGGTAGGAAGAAGAGAAGATGAGGAGGTAAGAGGGGAAAAGGGAGAGAGGAAGAAGTATGATATCAAAGATTATTTAGAAGAGGAAAGATGTGAAAGGAATAGGAGGAAGAAAGTGAGAAAAGAAATGGGATGAGAGGAAGGGGAACGAAAGCTAGGGGAAAGGAAGTAGAAGGAAGGGGTAGGGGAAGGGTGGAACAGGAGAAAGTGAGAGAGGAATGGAGGATGAGGGAATTAAGATAGTATCACTTGGGTTGGTACAGATTACAGTATTTTTAAAGGAGAGGAGTGGGAGAAGGATGGGGGTAGGGGAGGAAGGGATGGGGTGGAGAGAAGAGGAAAAATAAGAAGGGGGGAAGGAAAAGGGGGGGAGGAGGAGGAGACTGGGGAGAAAGTGGGTTAATATGGTTTCAAATGGGTAGGTACAAGCTATTTAGGAGAGGGAGGAGGGGGAAGGAAGGGAGGCAGAGGACGAGGAGAGAGGCAGAAGAGAAGAAGTAAGAGGAGAGGGAGAGAGAGGAAGGAAGAATGGAAGAGGAAGGGAGAAAGAATGAAGGAGGAGGGAGAAAGGAAGAGTGAGGTAGGGGAGAGAGAAACTGAGGAAAGGAGGGACGAGGAGAGTGTTGCATCCTGTCTCTGGGGTAAGTGTACAAACAAACATCTTAGAGGGGGCACTTAGGCAGATACACATTTCCTTATTGATGTGTGGTGAGGACGTCTGGCTTATGCTGTTTGGGTTTATGTATGTCTTCCTATCTGTGTGTGTGTGTGTGTGTGTGTGTGTGTGTGTGTGTGTGTTTGTGTGTGTGTGTGTGTGTGTTATTTATATGACTGTCAGTGTGTTTCATTTAGCTGTGTCTGTCTGTTTGCTTGTCTGTCTGCATGTCTGTGTCTATGTAATTAACTCTGCTGTGTCGATTTCTCCGTGTAATTGATTTGGCGAATTTGCTAAGGTAAGAAAAACCTTATATTGACAGGAATTAAAAAAATATATATTATTACTCCTCTCACTGGAAAGATTAAACTTAAAATATTTCCCCTAGTACACACACACACACACACACACACACACACACACACACACACACACACACACACACACACACACACACACCCTATAAAGAGCCAACAACCTCCCTAAACGAATATCACGCCAGCACAATACTTTACGTTAACTCTATGCTAATGTTATGCATGGAAAAAGTTAGAGCATTTCCATACATATATGACATAAGGTTTTCTCAGTAATGTTGTATTAATCCCAGACATGAAAAAATAAAAGACAAAACAGATGATATGGTGGGTGTTTTTGGGTTGTTGTTGTTGTTGTTGTTAGTATTATTGTTTTTGCTGTTATTGGTGTTGTTGATGATGATATTGTTGTTGTTGATGCTACTGTTGTTGTTGTTGTAGCCTCAGGTTCGTCTGAAACGTGAACCCAGTTGACTGAAGGCTGAAGCTATCCTCCTTCTGCAGTCCTGGAACTAAACATTATTTCCCATCACGTCATCTTTTGTTCGTGTCTCTCAAGCTGAATAAAATCGCCTGCGGTTAGTCGGGAAAATATCAGGCATCCTCGGACTGAAGGGGCTTATTTATCATTAATATGGGCCTCATTATATTCCCTTAATGAGGTAATAAAGCATAAGGCAAAAACATACATTTTATCAACAGGATTTTTTTGTTATGATGAAGCAAAAGGAAAACAAAAACAACCCACACTTTTTCTCCCTTGATGATGATGATGATGATGATGATGAACCTCCTTGTCCTGGGATCTCTCTCTCTCTCTCTCTCCCTCTCTCTCTCTCTCTCTCTCTCTCTCTCTTTCTTTCATGTCCTTTCTTCCCTCTACAAAAATGAGTCAGTTCTATTGAGGATGAGTACAGGAAAAATGTAATTAGTGTTTTATTTTTTCAGGAAGCTAATTAACTTCAGTTTTGATGGAAAGATGAAACTGAAAGACAGAAACGAGAAAAATGGCTCCAGTATTTTCCTCTCTAAGTGGCTTTTGTATTTTTTTTTACAAGTTTCTTTTGTTGCGGTTGTTGTTGTTGTTGTTGTTGTTGTTGTCTGTTTCTTGCCTACATTCATTCAGTCTTTTCTCTCTTACTTTCCTTTGTCTTCTTTTCAATTTCCCCTTCCTTTTCTCAATTTTTTAGTCTTATCTCTTAGACCTTGTGGAGATTATAGAACATGTATAACTTTTTGTACCGAAAGGAGGGGATGAAAGGTAAATGATAGTTTTTAGAGAGAGATTTAATTGGTGGTGGTGGTAGGGGGAGGGAGGGCAGGCACATGAGGTTATGACAGAGATGAGGTAAGATAAAGGAAGAAAATGAGGAAGTATAGAAAACAGTGATAAAGCTAGGTAAGGTGAGATAAAGGAAGAAAATAGGAAAGTATAGAAAAATTAATGACAATAAAGAAATAAAAGGAAAAAAATGGGGAACTGTGGAATATAAGGTGATGATAGAGATACTGTAGGTAAGGTAAGATAAAGGAAGAAAATGAGGAAGTAGAGAAAACTGTGCTGATGAAGAGAGATTAAATAAGACAGAGTAGAGATAATGGAGAAGTACAAGATGACTGGGTAGAGGGGATGGATAGCAAGATCAGACAATTAAGTGGTTAAGGTGGATGATACTGGGGTGATTGGTGGAAAGGGGAAAGTCTTTGAGTGGCACGAACAAGAGTAAAAATAGAAATAAAAGTAGATGAACAATTGTGAAAATAGTGTGCAGATAGATATGGTAGATAAGAATGCGGGTTCGGAACAGGGGATGGATGATAAGAAGGAATCAGGTGGACGAGGTGAAGATGATTCGTGATAAGGTGAGACTGTGAGGTGAGGAGAGGGTGAGTGGTAGGAGCAAGGGGGATATATTGTAAAGTTAGAGTGATAAGAGGTAAAATAGGGTGAGAAAAGGGGAAGGTAAGTAACAGACAGGTGAAGGGGATGGGTTAGATGAATGCAGGTGAGATAAGGTGAAGGAAGAATAATAAATAGGGGGAGGAAGAGGATCACATGAACAAACTGTCAGGTGAATAAAATAAATGAGGACGAGGTATAATTGGATTGTGGGATGGGAGTGAGGAAGGGGGAGGTGGATATTCTAGGGTGAGGGGTGGGAGTCAGGGAGGGGCTGAATAAGGTGGAGGTGAGGGAGGGGAAGTGGATGAATGTGGAGTGTCCTAGTGTGAAGGTGGAGTCTGGGAAGGTGGTGGATAAGGTCTATGTGGAGGAGATATAATAATATGATGGAGCGAGGGTAACGAGGTGAGGTAAGGGAATGTGGAGAGGGTATCGTAGAGTGAGGGTAGTGGACGGTGGAGAAATATGGAAGGGGTAAATGTGGAGGGGGTATCTTAGTGTGAAGGTGGGGGTGAGGGAGGGAACGAATGAAGGTGGAGGTGAGGATGGAATAAATGTGAAGGAGAGATGCTAAGGTGAGTGGGAGGTGAGGGGTGGGGGGGAGGTGGTTGAGGTGAGTGTGGAAGGGGGGGGGTGGGGTGGGGGGGTGGTGGCTGGCTCAGGAGCACAAACAATTAGGGCTTAATTGGCAATTATTGGTAATACTGAGACACCTGCGTCGTGTCGAGAGGTACACACACACACAGACACACACACACACACACACACACACACACACACACACACACACACACACACACACACACACACACACACACAAAATTGCACTGTGGTTTATTACGCTGTCGAACCTTTCATCTTTTTAACATTTGTGTCTCTCAGCTGAACAAAATCGTCTGTCACAAACTAGAATTAAGAGTAACCACACGAGTAAAAGAATTCATGTGTATCGGTATTAGTAAAGCGGTTTGGTGTAGTAATCTGTGAACCTTGGTATACCCCACAAAAATAAAACAAAAAAAATAGAGAGATAAATAAATAGATATATAGATAGACAGATAGACAGGCAGATAGACAGACAGACAAATAGACAGGTTGGCAGACAGACAGATAGATAGATTGACAGATAAACAACATGAGCAAACTCCTGACACGGTTGGCTCTATTAAGCTGATGACCCAAACTATATAACATAATTTATTGGGTCATTTTTGTGTATTTTTGAGTAATAATAAACACAAAGAGTAATATTTACACTGCCATCACATCACAGGGGGACCATTTATTACTGAGCTTCGTCCACGTTGCCAGATGAGGATAAAATATGTCTGTCTCATTCTGTGTCTGTCTATCTGTCTCTCTCTCTGTCGGTTTATGTCTCTCTTTGTTTGTCTGTCTGTCTGTCTCTCTCTCTCAGGAAATTACAGCCAACAGAGCAAATATGGGTACACATTAAAATCAAACTATACCTGAAGGATATTTGTTCAGGGATAAATTTGTTTGGCATTTCCTGGTAAACACAGAATACGTCAGAATCCTTAATATTTACTCTTCCAGGCAGTGCAATAAAAATCTACCTGTGTCTGTTGCAATAAAAGACACTAAAATTTCCTTCAGGTATTTTGACGCTTTTTTGTTCATCGTTTCCTCTTGTTGCATCAAGGACTAGATTTTCATTGTCTGCAGTCTTTTTAGCTCTAATTTCCAACTGTATATAACCTTGTCTTGAGTGAAAACAAAGTACAAAAAAAAAAAAGAAGAGAAAAAAAGAAAAAAAAAGAAAAAGGAAAATTCAAGTTTTTGGTGTGAGTGTAAATTTCAAACGACCTTTCTTTTGGCGCTGCGTATCACGGTATTTTTCGTCCTTACGGGATACACTGAAAGAGAGAGGCCGTCCCTATGTGAGTCGATTTAAAACTCATCAACCTGTTTTTGAGAATGTAAATCTTTATCTATAGTTTGTCTGTTTTCATCTGAAGGAACTGAATCATTTCCATAACTTAAATGCTAAAATCGTGGTTGCATGAAAATCGATGGCTCGGTTATGAGGTCGGATTTAGCGCCCTTGGTTACTAGACAAATCAACAGTCCAAGCAGACTACACCTGGCCATCCACTGAGCTGAATGGGTGAAGAATTCTTGTCTGATTAAATTCACTGTAGTATATTACTGCCTTAACGTCTCCTACAGAACTGATATCCACTTGGCCACAATTAGTCTAAGGGTGTGTCTGAGAAAAAAAAAAACTCGAAGGAACTCACCAAGACAAAAAATAAGCCTGAGTTTGGCCTCTTTGTTCCTTCTATGTTATGTATATATATCCTCATCATCTACTCCTTCCTCTGTCCCCTATTTTCCTTCCTCACAAAATTCTGAAGTGATTTCCCTGTCAACTATACATCTTTAGGTAGTCTGATGGTTGAGACGATGAGGCGACGGGAAATGGAGCTGGAGTCACAAGTATAAAACCCCATCGCAGTTTTGAAATATTACAATTCGCTGTACTCCGCAAGGCTAATACTAAAAACACATATCCCTCTTCACTTCCCCCCCAAAAAAAAAGAAAAAAAAATCACCATAATCATCACGATCCTTATCCTCATCACCCTACTACTACAACTGTTACTATTACTGCTACTACTATCATCACTACAACTCCTACTACTAATACTTCTCCTACTCCTACCACTACTACTAACAAAAACAATAAGAATAACAAATACCACATACTACAAAAAAGCAATATTTTCAGAGAAGTAAATGCAGTCTTGTTTCTCGAGTTTTTCACCATTAAGAATAACTGAGTGATGGCTGGAGGGGTTGGCAGACTTGATGTAGCGACCCCTGAATTCTCCACCTGCATAATATTCCACACCCATCTGCATTACTAAGGCTATCCACATTCTACACACAAGGCACGCACACGTATTCATGCACACACACAAGCACACGCACACATAAACAGATGCATACACAGGAATATGCTCTTACATACAGTCACATTCATATACAGCCACACACACATACATATTACACGCACACACATACACATGCAGTACATTTCCATACAGATCCACATTACAGCATACAAAATAGCATGCACATGTATGGAAACAAAAGCACACTCATACACATAAATACATACATACACATACAAGCACGAATACCTGCACACACAAACACATATAATATACACACACACATGCACACACAACACTCACACAAATAGAAAGAAAAATGCACACACACAAACACACAAACACACACACACACACACACACACACACAGCTGCATACAAACAATTTTTCCGGTTCCTCTCGACGCCAGCGAGGTGTATTTGCAAACATATTGATTCACAGACCAAGAACGACGGAGAGAGAGAGAGAGAGAGAGAGAGAGAGAGAGAGAGAGAATGTAGTGAGTAAATTTTATGTGTGTGTGTGTGTGTGTGTGTGATAAATAACTGTATAGGTGGTGTGTAGGTTGATATACGCAAGTGTGTATGGATGTATATACTGCATGTATACTCCGTGTTGGTGTAAGTCTTCATTCACACCATGTATAAATATATGTATAACTAAATATAAAAGAATCATCGTACCAATACCCACGTCAAACTGAACCCAAACTCGACCCCAGCGAAACATGCTTCATACCTCAGCTTCAAATGATTCTTTTCGACAGGGGAGCGCTCGAGCAAGGCTGTCTGCGCTGTCTTATTGAAATTGGAAACGCCTGGGTGATGGTGGTGGTGGTGGTGGTGGTGGTGGTGGTGGTGGTGGTGGTGAGGCGGGAACGATAATATCACCAGTCATCACACTCCTGTCATCATCACTAAGTCTGCTATCAGTACTTACATGTTGCTACAGAGCTGCCATATCACTGCTACTATACTACCGGAAATATCGTCATTCTACTTTACTATCACTACTACTACTACTACCAGTGCTATTGCTACTGCTACTACTATTAATATTAATGAAAATATCATTGCTACTACAACTACTATTGATACCACCCCACCACCTCTACCACCACCATTACTACTAGTGCTGTTAGTACTACTACTATTACTAGTAGTAGCTACTACAACTACTACTACTACTTCTATCATCACCATCACCACTGCCACCATTACTACTACAACCATTTCCTATGATTACTACTACTACTACTACTAATGTTACTACCGCACTTCCACCACACCAGCACCACCACCACGCTGCTCTAGTACCACCACACTGCAATATCATTCTCTTTTAAGTTTAACGTGGCCTAAAATTGCAATCTCTCTATTTTCAATACTGAATTCTAAAAACAGACTGACACTAGAAGATGATGCCCTGTACCTACGCAGTTGCAAAGCTGGAAGTAAGACGCCAAGATATCAGTTTAGTGTTTGCCAGGTAGTATGGTTACCGCGTCAACGTTCGAAGCAACTCGTCCAGTATTTTTCCTTTTCTTTATCTCTGGCTCTGAGCATAGACATGATAGCCCATTCCCTAAGGTCCGGCAACCCACCAACACGCCTTGCACTACACGTCACCACCTCGGCGCTCAAACCTACCGTCCATATTGAATACACGATTGGGGAGTCTCATTCAGGACTGCTGTGTTGGTATTAGAAGGAGTGATTTATTGATAAGTTGGTGGATCAGACGGACAGATCTGTGAAATCTGTGTTAACGAAATTCATGTTATTAAATTGTTCCCTGTCAGTGTGGAATCGAACTCACTTCCATTTAGACAACAGACAATTTCTCAAAATACTCGACTACAACCTGTGAATGTGGAGTTGCCCATCTTTTTGTAGCGCTGTTGATGATGATGATGATGCTGCTGCTGTTGAAAACGATGTTGTTGTTGATGATGATGGTGATTGTTGTTCCTGATGTTGCTGGTGTTGATAATGATGATGATGATGATGATAATAATAGTAATAATAATAATAATAATAATAATAATAATAATAATAATGATAATGATTGTTGTTGCTGTTGTTGATGATGATGATGATGGGTAACCAAGCTCTCTCCGGCCAATCACACCCATCTACTACTTGCATAAAACACCACCCAGTCAATATTCTCCTTCATCTCTAATATAACGCGAAAACAAGATATCAGAATTTATAGCAATCTGTGCCTCCGATGACGCATTGAGGATTCTGCCTGTCTCTCTCTGTATCCTGACGCCATATCTCCAGGGGGGGCATCAGGGTCGGGGAGAAAAATTGAGAGGGAGAGAGAGAGAGGGGGGGGAGAGAGAGAGAGAGGAGGGAGAGAGAGAGAGAGAAAGAACAACATGACAAGCGACCCAATCTTGTCTCTGCTCGTCACCGTTCAATTTCAGTCCCGTGCTCAGAAAATGGGGTTAAATGGGGAGTTGAGAGATTGACTAGGAGAGTGTTTGTGAGTGGGAGGTTGTTTGAAGACGATGCCATATTGATAAACATTCTTGTGTTGAAGCTGCGGAGAAAGTTGATTAAAGTTTTCTCTTCTCACTCACATCAAGACTACAAGGAGAATTAACTTTACCGTGTTTTATATCAACACCAGATGGTTTATTTAGCTGGGAGTGAGCCATAGGAGCGAGTGTTAAAATAAAAGAGATAGATAGATAGAAAGACAGACAGATAGAGATAGATAGATAGAGAGATAATATGATGGCCAAACAACATTATTTCTGCTAATAATTTTCTGCGAGGGAA
This sequence comes from Birgus latro, assembly GCA_018397915.1. Lineage (NCBI taxonomy): Eukaryota > Metazoa > Arthropoda > Malacostraca > Decapoda > Coenobitidae > Birgus > Birgus latro. The sequence goes on from JAGKTI010025682.1 coordinate 10,046, forward strand.
AGTTGTTTATCGTAAATACTAGTTAATATTTAGGAATATCCCGTAAGGAAAAGGAAAAAGAAAGAAGAATCAGGGAAGGAGAGAAAGTGATACGTCGTGGGAGGAAGAATGGTTTNAATAGTAATAATAATAATAATAATGATAATGATAATGATTGTAGTTGCTGTTGTTGATGATGATGATGATGGGTAACCAAGCTCTCTCCGGCCAATCACACCCATCTACTACTTGCATAAAACACCACCCAGTCAAAATTCTCCTTCATCTCTAATATAACGCGAAAACAAGATATCAGAATTTATAGCAATCTGTGCCTCCGATGACGCATTGAGGATTCTGCTTGTCTCTCTCTCTATCCTGACGCCATATCTCCAGGGGGGGCATCAGGGTCGGGGAGAAAAATTGAGAGAGAGAGAGGGGGGGAGAGAGGGGAGAGAGAGAGAGAGAGAGGAGGGAGAGAGAGAGAGAGAGAGAACAACATGACAAGCGACCCAATCTTGTCTCTGCTCCGCGTCACCGTTCAATTCCAGTCCCGTGCTCAGAAAATGGGGTTAAATGGGGAGTTGAGAGATTGACTAGGAGAGTGTTTGTGAGTGGGAGGTTGTTTGAAGAAGATGCCATATTGATAAACATTCCTGTGTTGAAGCTGCGGAGAAAGTTGATTAAAGTTTTCTCTTCTCACTCACATCAAGACTACAAGGAGAATTAACTTTACCGTGTTTTACATCAACACCAGATGGTTTATTTAGTTGGGAGTGAGCCATAGGAGCGAGTGTTAAAATAAAAGAGAGATAGATAGATAGAAAGACAGATAGATAGAGATAGATAGATAGAGGGATAATATGATGGCCAAACAACATTATTTCTGCTAATAATTTTCTGCGAGGGAAAGTTGTTTATCGTAATTACTAGTTAATATTTAGGAATATCCCGTAAGGAAAAGAAAAAAGAAAGAAGAATCAGGGAAAGAGAGAAAGTGATACGTCGTGGGAGGAAGAATGGTTTATGATATGGAGACTGAAATGCATGGAGATTGATTTGA
>JAGKTI010025683.1:0-13880 GCA_018397915.1 Birgus latro
TGTGTGTGTGTGTGTGTGTGTGTGTGTGTGTGTGTGTGTTATTAGTCCCTTAGTGACTTAGTCCTTTTAGTACTTTGTTTAATAATTTTCTGGCTAATACTAACCTTTAATAAGAGGCCTCTGGGATAAATGAATCGGTAACATCTTCCGTAGGCTTATGTCTTTATTCTTGCTTCCCCAAATGCCTTAATTAAAGTTAAGAAAAATCTTTACTGAAGGGGTGACAAACAATACCCCTTGCCACTTTCATATATTACTCAGCTAAACTCTCGTGGCGATGTGATTAGATATACCTGACCGTATATTAAACGGGTCTAATAAAATTTTCAGACATGCAATCTTAAAATCAGTTAATTATTATCACTGTTTTGTTTGTTTGTGTGTGTGTCTGTTTTTTACGTTAAGCATTCCACTTATTTAAATATTAAATGTCTGGAATACTCATTTTACATTGGCTTGGCCCAAAAGCACTCTCTTCCCATCTTGAATGCTGATGTTGTATTAACGAAAAATTGCTATGGGAAGAATGTACAGTATAGCCGTAGCATTGTCTTATTATCTGAGGAAGGATTCTGAGAGCCGGAAATAAACTGATAGAATGAGATAGTAACTAAATTTTGCCCAGCTGAATGAGTCACTCTCCTGTTCACTCACCATTCAAGTCCCCGGAATCCTGGGCCCTACCCGATAGGTCAGAACACTTAATTCGCAGCTGGCTTCACACTCACCTATCAGTCTGAGTCAACCCGACGACTGTCAAGTTAAAAAGAGGAGAATATATAAATATGAATAAAACGTTTTATACATAACTAAAATCAAGCAAAGTTTATCAGTAAAGTTCAGAATCCATTGAACTTAAAATGTATTTTTTTTTTTTTTTTTGTGTGTGGCCTCCCAGTTCATGTGAAACGTGTTTTTGTTTTGAATTATCATACAAGATGTCCGAGATTTACTGATTCTGTTTGAATATTTTTGTTCTAAAGATGACTACATTCCGACTACATTAACAGATCTTAAGCAAGCTTCAAGGCTATAAAAAATAATACTATGAGTTATTCTAATTTCAAATTATTATATCATTCAGATACTTTAGTATCATACTTAAGTTATGTGTCCATAACGATTTTCATATATATAGTTCTGTGATGTCTTCAACAATACGTCTTGAGCATGATGAACTTTTATGAACTACCACAACAGTGGTAGTCATAATTCTTGGGGTAGGGAGGAGGAGGAAGGAGGAAGGTATCCGATCGTGTCCTGGTTTGGGACTTGACAAAGATTGGGTGGTACTTTGAACTGAGACTGATCTTGAAAAAAAAAAAAAAAAGATCTAACGTCACTGCCCACATTTTATGATATATAATAAAAGGAAAAAGTAATTACTGAGAACAAAGTTGCGTTAATCTTAGAATATGACAGTTCCACTATACCTGAAACTTCTTTGCTTGGTTATCGTGTATCAGTGCAATGCATTACCTCTTAGTATGTTGACTGGTATGAAACAGATAGTCCCAGGTACATACTATTAGGTGTGGCTGACACCCATGTACTTATCAGTCATAATGTAGGTATATAAAGACGGGATTATATTCTAATTCCGCAATTTAGCTATATTATGATAATTAATGAAATAATCTGAAACCTAGTGTAAGGCGGAAAGCATCATACGAAACAAACACAGAAATGAAAAAAAAAATGGCACCACAAAGTCGACTACCATTTGCAAAAAAAGAGAAAAGCGGGATGGGAAGAACAAACCCAGGACAAACACAGCAGTAACACCCGAAGGCAACTCGTCTTCACCACAGGCTGCTAAAGGGGAGTGAAACATGACGATGAAAAGTAATTTACTGCTTTAGGATATGTGAGACAACTCTATCTGTAACTTTATATCACTAGGGGAATATGACGCCACTAATGTTAAGATTAAATTGTGTATAGGCTGAGGGGGTCATAAGGGATAAAAAGGAGTGGCTTAGAAGTAGTGTGTGTTGGGGAACAGTGTCAAAATCAGCAGTGCACTTGAGTGACTGACAATGTGCAATACGTCTGGTCAGTGTGACATAGTAAACCCTGTATAAATACGTGGGGAGAGGAGGTAACTTACAGCTACTGTGAACGGTTACAAAAGATAATACGGTGTGAGGTAATGGAAGGAGTGACGAAAGAATGATAAACTTTAAAAAAGGCGAGAAGGACTGAGTGTGGGGGAAATGGAGATAGGGTGCGGTAACAGAGGTAGGATAGATTAAAAGGGAAGTAACGGACTAAGTGATATGATATAGAAAATATCTCGGTCTCTGTATGTACGTATGTGTGTACATAGTGTACTCTCTCTCTCTCTCTCTCTCTCTCTCTTCTCTCTCTCTCTCTCTCTCTCTCTCTCTCTCTATGCTTGTAAACACATTATATACAGTATATATCTATATTTGTCTATCCATCAATCTATCTACCTATGTATATTGACGAAAGGCATTATTTAGCACAGTATTAATGCCCCACAAACACGGAGCTGCAGATTCAGGAAGATATGCGAGATCAATCTGCCATGTATGTATTTTCGAATTGTGTCAGATGTGTCCTCCAGAGCCCCTTTAATAGAAGAGGTCTCATTCCATAAACCTGCACAGATTCAATCCGATTGGAGCCCCTTATTTACCCAGTAAACCACCAGGCGCCGTAAATTGGTTAAATGATTACCACCCAACGTAGTAAATGGTTTTCTGGTGTACAGGAAACCATTTGGCTTGTCTCTCAGTGTAGAGACCATGAGGCAGCACCGCACTGAGTGAGTGGATGATGGGCGTCCCCACCTACCACTAACATGATAAAAACAGTGAATAAAGATATAAGCCTGTTAGGAAACTTATTCCCCATGATTTCTGTGCATGAGAGTAAGCACAGATCTGAGACTGGATCCGAGGACAGTATAGTTTTAGCTTCGCACCTCACCCACCACGCAAAAGTGTCGGTGTAAAAAAAAGTAGAAAATTGGAAACTGTATAGACTAAATTTTTATGTCCTTGTCTTTTAAAATATTTGGTGTAATCTATCGAATATTAAAACTTTGAACATGCCAGTGTCTGTGGGTGGTGATGTCTATAAAATATAAGGATGAGATTCAAGTGATGGTTGTTGAGAAAGAGACTGACTCGATGTGCAATGCTGGTGGATGAAGACTGGAAGTGGTGGAAGAATTTTAAGTCATGGCAGTTAAAGAAATAGGCGGTGATTGTGATAAGTGGAAAGCTATTTGAGCTTTAGCCTCGAAAAAAAAAAGAAAGAAAAAGAAAAAAACTTAGTAGTAACGAACCCAGACTATGAGTTGTGTGGTAGACTGTCCTCACCCCCACCCCGCTCCGCAAAGAATGGAAGGGACGCCATGCAGATTTTTGTACGATTATATTCTTGTTACTGCCAAACGCTTACATATTGTCATGATCAGATGTGTCCCTCATATACAGTACACTTTCACTTCAAGGATAATATCTAAAGGTGACTAATTTAGCTCGGAGATAGTAAAAATTAAGAACAGACATCTTCTACTGAACTGACACCGGCAACTTGCAAAACAGAGAATATTTCGTATAATTACCAGCTGAAAAATGGCTGCAATTTCTGACATGTGCAAAATATGATAGAGCAAAAGTAAAATATAATTAATGAAATAAATAATGCATAAAAAGATTACTTCATGGCCACGAACCCGGAGGTTGAGTTGGGTGGCAGTTCACTGTTCCCGCCCTGCCATGGGAGTGACAAAACAGAAGGATTGAAAATCGCAAAGTGTGGGAATTAACCTTATCGCTCCAGAATATTTACTATGGAGTTTTGGCCATTGTCAGACGTTTATACTCGAAAAATTTGCGAATTAAAAAATTAACAAGGCTGTCACGATTAACGTTTTGGCCGAAATTAAAGAACTTCCAGTCAAGGATCACATGGAGATGAGGGAGACACAATCAACTGCCTTAGGTTAAGATGCAGCTCACCCATATAACTTTATTTTTATATCATCCCACCCACAAACACACACACACACACACACACACACACACACACACAGACAAACAAACAGAATGCCTCAACAATCCTCCATGCCAACACCGCAACGCAGCCACCACACCACAACACACTAACCCCATTCACCTCACTTACAACCCAGACACTTTGATATAAACTCAACAAGAGATCTCTGGTAGCGCCCTGATGAAGTGGCCGGTTACCTGAGTTCCACTGGTTTCGTGTCAAAATGAGCCCATTCCAACGACTGCGTATTACTGTAGACTTCCAGCTGGACTGGTTCTGTATAATGTAATCTTCATCAGTATTTCCAGATACAGTGTTATATGGAGTCAAGTGTTGGAAGTAAGATTAACTTGAAAAAGGTCATCCAACTGAATGAGTTATCATCATAGAGCAAAAAAAAAAAAAAAAAAAAAGTTGTTACCCGGCCTCGAGCCAGGTATTTGGCTTTGCTGTGTGGATGTGTCTAACACGGCACCCTTTCCCACCCAACCTGTGAGTATTTGCTGGAAATTATTCACTCGTGGAGGAGGTCCCTGGTTGTCCAAGGGGTACCTTTTATATGCTTATCAGTTTCTGCCACAAACAATCTCTCATGTACTGAAAAATCATTCATGGCCGTAGCAATAATAAAATATATAAGGTCATCGGCCTTTAGTTCACTGTATAAATGTCTGAAGTAAGAGTTCTTTTTCCTCTTCAGCTCCAGGAAGTAAATTTCATTTTTTTGTAGCTCCATATCATTTTATTCAGTTTTGGAGTGACTTTTCGAATTGGACTGGTTAGGTACAGTCTTCATTAGTATCATCACTACATTCTTCCCTAAAACGACCTAAAATTACTCTCGCTTCTTATCTGATACCGAGTTGCAACAACAGACTTCCAAATAAATATGATGCTAGCCGTGAAGAAGTGCTGTGGGAAGGAGGGAACGCCGTAACACTGTCTTTCGGTCACTGAGGTACGTGGCTTCAGTTGATGAAGGACGAAAATCTTGGTGAAATTAAAAGAATTCTAACAACCATTCTTCGCGCGTTAGAAAAAATCAAGTGGAACCAGGAAATACAATGATAAACATCATTGAAAGGAACAGGTTTACCACTTCACTACCATGACGTTTTTCTCATTTTATTCCTGCTGCTTTCAGATGCTTTTATTTAACTCAGATATATTTCTGTAACAAGAAGAGGTTAGCTGAAGCCGTCATTTACCCCTTCACCATTAGAAGCATCTCGGAAGCTCAATAAAACCGTCTCCTGGTGGCAGGATGCAAATAAAAATAAATAAGTCATTGGACTGAAGAGAGGATACTACAGACAAAGCAAGTAAAAGAAGAAAAAAAAAAGCAAAGGAATCCAGGCTGTTTGTTAGCCTTGCTGGGTGGGTCTGCCAAACACCGCACCCTTTCCCACCCCTCGAGTTATGGCTGCGTTTTGATTATTTGTGCATTTTTTTTTTTTACCAAAAACTGGGAGAGCATTATGTAAATGGCGAGACCGGGCAAGGAAAAAGTGAGAAAATATATAAGCCAGTCAGAACAGGATGCTGGTGGGCTCCACGCAATGCTACATTGCCAGTGTTTTTATTTCTTTTAGTTCTTCTGTGCGAAAGTTAAACACCTGAGGGTAGAACTTATTCACGTCTTATGTACTTTACCTCTTCACTACAATAGGTCACTCGTAAATTAAACTAAAATCGCCTGCAAGTACGGATGCTGGTATTAAATATTAAGTTTTTGAGCAGGAGAGGTTAATCCCTTCCACAACGATGACGTCACTGTTATTCCTTATTTCTTATTTAATATCCTACCTAATGAGTTAAGTCTGGCAGAGAGCTTCTGTAGTGAAAGAGATTACTGTATCCAACTCCTCTTGTTTGATGTCTCTACTCAGCTGAATAAAAGCGTCATTAAGTGGCAAGAATAAACTTGGAAAACACGTCACTGGACTGAAGAATTAATACAGATTATTTCTTAGACCTCCTTCCTACCAAAAATGTGTATATGTGAATATGTGTATGCATATATGTTTGGTATATAACACTGTATGTAATATCTGTTATCTATCTATCTAGGTATCTATTTGTTTATCTACATACTTCCATACATAGATACACATATACACACATACATATAAAACATATGAAGTTATCATGGCGTGCTTGCACACACCTGCCATGGCCCCACCAAGAATAATTGCAGGTAACGATGATACGTATTCCAGGTGGCATTCGAGACTGTACCATCCATTCTTCAGCCTTTTGTTTTGCCTTATACTTCTGCTTCCTTTACTGCGTTTGCGAGGTAAATTTTGTCTGTACTTGGAAAATATAAATAATAAAGTTATATCCTTGAGCAATATAAACAAATAAATCATCATGTAAATGATGTTTTTCCAGATTCACCTTGAATGTGGTCCTATAGTTCGCCCACTTTAGCTTGGCGGAGATTGGCGTTGTTTTGGAGCTAGCTTCCCGAACGTCAGTGGCAGAATAACACCATTCTACGTCAAACATATATGCTTGTCTCTGTTTCAGATGACATGAGAGGGACAGAGGAGGACTGACCTGGTGAGGAAGTATATTTAAGGAGAAGGAACAAGTCTGAGGTTTAATCCAGCATGCACGGGATGTGGATTTTGGGCGTGGTACAATTGTAAACACACAGAAGAACCGCACTGAGAGGAGTATCTGTGCAGTTGCCATCATTAACAATAATGGTACTACTTTATAAACGAGAAATTATATCAACAATTTAATTATTTTTTTCTCTTCGTGGAGGTAAGATATATACACGTACTCCCTGCGTGAAATACTAAACGATTAAATGAAGGAAAGTTGGGAGCTGCGTGACTGGCAAGGGAAGCACCCAAAGATTTCCACAGACTACAAAACACAACCGTCACTTTATAAATCCAGGTCCCTGTTTCATTTCCAGGTGCAAACACACTGGGACAAAAACATCCTGCCTGTGGTCGGCCAGGGTGTCAAACCCGCATCTTCAGTTAAAATGACACGATGAGAACCTTCAATAAACTAGGCCAAAGTTATGACAACATTGTTTACGTCAACGAAGCTTAATAGGTTCCCCGCTGGTTGACCAGGCGTACCAAGGATATGCCTATCCTAAAATTTAACTGTCTTGCAAAATGCCACTAGCATCACCAGATTATTTGACAATAACATTGGTAAAGTTCAATCTGCTCATGCTATAATTATGGTCAGTGTTCCTTGTTCATAGCCCTATTCATCTCACCAGTCCATGCAAGCAACACTGTACAACCCAGCCCTCTGTCAATTTACATATCTTTTTCAAACGAGGTATTTGACGCCCTCCACGTCCATATGGCCCAGTCATGTCACTCCCTTTCCATTCACAGCAGGTTTATTCTCATCCTCTACATCCATTCAAGTCCAGTACAGTCCTTTCAGCTCAACACGGATTCTTCAAGTCATTTTAAGTCCAATCTGAACTAATCAGGACAAATTAGACCCATTCACGTGTCATTTCATGTTTACCTGTCATTTTAGGAACATTCAGACCATTTGAATCCAGTTAGACCATTTCAAACGAATCAGGTCATATTAGACTATTCAGGCCATTTCAGGACCTGCATACCCATGCATCATAAGCCACCATCATATCAGCCCAACGCCTTCACTCACTTCCTGCCCCTTTGATTGCCACGGGGAGAGGCAGAGATGCTGGTTGATGATGAGGCAGGTGGGAATAGTGGTGGGTGATGTGACCGTGACAACAACAATGCCGTGCTTACATGCAAAGAAAAATAATTTCATCATTGTTAATCTGAAAGGTGAGTGAATTCGAGAGTAAAATAGGATGATGTGTTAATATTTTATCATGGTTTGTGAGGTACAGTAATGGGTATGGAAAATAATGAGTGAGTTTTACAGTTGTTCTTGTTGTTACCCCAGGCTCATTCGTTGAAAAATCAATGGACCAAAAGAAATCAGCGACTTCGCCGATCGCTCCCAGTGGTTTTTCTCTGATGAATGACTGCTTGCATTGTGATAGTGTGGTGCATGTGGTGAGTAAATGTGATTTGGTGTGGGGGTCACCGTTGCAATGTAGGCAAGGTGGATTCTTTGTGAGCTGTATTTTGTGTTGGTATTATAGGAGGAAAGGATGATAGCAGCATTTCAGTCTGGCTAAGTGTACTCGTGTCTCTCTGCATAGCGAAGATTCACAGGAGTTTATTTCAGATGGTCGTTCTTGAAAGATGCTGTTTAGGTTTTGGATGGCTGCAGTGCCTATTTGTTTGTGAACTGTACTTATCATAGACCAGTCACAGGTAGGGTTGCCACCTCCAGCTCAGGAAAATAAGGAACATCCCACCATTGAGGTTGGGTGGGGAGGTGGGGGGGTGTACATGTGAAAGGAGACAGATATATGTTAACGTTACCAGCAGTTTCCTTAAACCTAATTTTGATATCATTTTCGTTTATAAAGTAAAAACGCAAGTAGCCATAAATCAAAGTTCCTAATAGTTGTTTAGTTTATTTATTTTTAACTGTCAGTACAATATCTTGCATAATATAGTGTGACAATATAGGCAATGAAGCAAATCTTCCCTATTTCCCTTTCCACAAGTACGTTGTGCTTCTCCTTGCACAAGGCGGTGGCAGAATCGGTAGAGAGGCGGCCTGCAGTCCCAATGGACCCAGGTTCGAATCCCGGCTGGGGCAGAGAACAGTTTAAGGATTTGAATATCTTAAAAAGCAGACTTTTCTGATCTACCAGATGAACCGCCGACATGTCATAAAAGTACCCCCGTTAATACCAGTACACCAGACCTGTATGAGACAGCCCTAGCATGTATTCAGTATGGATGGTGGGTGTTAGCGCCGAAGTGGTGACATGTGGAGATGGAGGAGGAGGACTACTGGGCCCCAAGGAGGACCACTGAGACTTGGGAATAGGCCCTGAAACCTTTGCCCAGAGTCGGACACGCAAAAAAAAAAAAAAAAATGTTCCATTGTAAATGAATGGAAGAAACTCCCAAGAAATATGGCTGAGACCAGTGCCATTAATATCTTTAAAAAAGAGATTTTATATAAATCTTGATGCGATCGGTGTTAAAAAGATAAGATGATAAATGTGTAACCGCACCTGTATGTGTGCACCTGTACCAAACTGCAGGAAGGTGGTGAATGTGATGGCGGATGTGATGGCGGGGACAGTAAGCTCGTTAATACGAAAGATGTCCCTTACGTTAATTAAAACAAAAATAAAATAAGAGGTCTTTCTGCTGAAGCTGTAAATAAAGATTGTTTTTAATTCCTACATTACGAGAAGTTCTTCCCAAGCTCCGTTAAATGCCTTAGTGGTAGACAAACTAAAATGAATAGTATATTATCTCCCTATCTGAGTTAACGATGATAGTACACAGTAGGAAGTACGTGATAGGTAGTGGATCGATAATGCGAGGAGGTAATACCTGGATAGTACGTAGTGGGTAGCACGTGAATAGTACGAGTAGGGGGTGGATTGTACTTGGATAGTTCATACTGGGCAATACGTGAAGACGTCGATAGTACACGGTGCACAGTACACGGTGCTAGCTGGATAGTGCTTTGGAGGGCAAGTTGTGGAAATAATACTGAAGAACCACTCTTATAACAGCTGTGGTTCGGATAGAAGTTAACACTAACGGTATCATTATTTGTCATATTAAAAGTTGCTGTGGTGATGGCAGCTATTTACGCAAGGTGTTACTGATGGTGCCGTAAGGGTTCACGGCTATGCAGATGGTGAGGGCTGTGATGACGGTGATGGTGATTACAACAGTACAATACTGATAGTACCCTGATGATGAAGAGACCTAATATTTTGATGAGTACTGGTACTGGTGAATCATGTGAATCATGCTGACAGTGACGGTAGCACTTACAACACTGATAACGATACTGCCGATAGCGGTAGTGACTGAACACTGGCGTCAATGGTAGTGATGATGCCTGTCGGTCGTATTTGTGATGATAGTACGAGGTCTGTTCAGAAAGTATCCGACCTTAGGTACAAAAAAAATAAACAGCTAACCTTTTGAGCTAGGGCACTTATCCCCCTCAAAGCAGGTCCCTTCTGACTTGACACACGTAGCCCAGCGTTCTTTCCACTGTCTGAAACATTTCTCAAAGTCGGTTTTCGTTATTTCCTGCAGGTGCTTTGTCGCATTCGTCATGATCTCTTCTCTCAGAAGAGTGTTGCTCAAGACATGTAGGAGTGTGCAAATCCCGATCTGAAAACTGTTATCACTGAAGATGGGAGTTGGGTGTACGGGTAGGACCCAGAAACCAAAGAACAGTCGTCCCAGTGGAAGCGTGCAGGGTCGCCTCTACCTAAAAAAGCACGAGAGGTCCGCAGCAAGGTGAAACGCACTCGGATGTAGAGTTTTTTTTTTTTTCAGACTACCGTGCTATTGTGCATCATGAATACGAACCAGAAGGACATACAGTACTGTCAACAAGCATTACTACCTCGACGTTATCCGACGTCTTCATGACGCAGTTCAGCAAAAGAGACCAGACCTTTGGAAAGCGGCAAGTTCGAAGCTGCACCACAACAATGCCCCTGCCCATTCTTCTCAACTGAGTCAGGAATTTTTGGCCAAGCACAACATCTCACAGGTCCAGTAGGCTCCTACTCACCAAACATGGCTCTGTGCGACTTTTGGTTATTCTCAAAGCTCAAAACTCCACTAAAGGGTTACCGATTTGAGACGAGGTAAGAGATCATAATGAATGCATCGAAGCACCTTTACAAGATACCGGAAAACCAACTTTGAAAAATATTTCAGGCAGCAAAAAGAACACTGGGCTACGGGCGTCAATTCAGAAGGGACCTACTTTGAGGAGGATTAGTGTCCTGGCTCAACAGGTTAGATATTTATTTTTTTAAAAGCCTAAGGTTGGATACTTTCTGAACAGACCTCGTATTTAAGAAATGGTACCAACACCCCATTTTCCCTCACTGCCTCCATTGCGCCCCCTAGACTTCTGTCATTTTTTCCTTCCTCTGCTCCCTTTGGCTTCCTTCTGCCTCCTGACCTTCCCCATCTCTGATCCCCAGTCCCTTCATCCTTGCTGTGAAATGGTGTTGATGAAGATGCAATTTAAGAAGTGGCACGAACACCTCCTTCCTCCATCCTCGCCCCCCTTACCCCTCAGTTTCCCTTACATCTCCGCTTACTACTCCCTCGCTTCCTCCAAGTGCAATGAGTAAGAATGGTGTTAGTACTGCTATATAAGATGTGGCACCAACATTTCCAGCCCTTCAGCTTCCCGTACTCTCCACCCTCTAAGCCTACCAGTCACCGTCTCTCTTTCTCCTTTAACGTACTCCCCCACCTCCCCATTCTTTGCCCAGCAACCCCTCTCCTTTTAGCCCTGCATTGCACCCTGGCACCGCTGCCCCCCTCGCCCTCCCTTTCCCTTCCTTGCATTCCCCTTTACTCTACGCCCCCTCACTGACCCCCTCACACCCGGCTCCAGAGTAATTACAAGGGAAAGAGGGTGTAGGTTGAGACGCTAAAAATTGCTTTTAATCCGGATTCTCACAAATAGTGCCTCTTGTGGTTCATCCCCACCAGACGCGTTGCAAGCGACAGTCATTATTACCTATGTCCACAAACATATGTAACAGCACTCTTTTTAATCGTTTACTTAGGCCTCGTTAAGTGGGTAAGTACGTGTACATGGTATATATACATTGTTTTGTCATCCTCTGGTATGAATCACGCACACGCGCCTGCGCACGCACGCACACACGCACACACACACACACACACACACACGTGTTGCATAGGTGCACACATACACATACACACAGACCAGCAACATAGTGTCAATTCATAGCCATTCGATTTAATAATGAGGACTACAGTCCTGTTATTTATTGAATCAGTTACCACTTCCCCATCACCGTATCCTTCATCCTAATCACAGTAATAATTACGTCAGAATTTGTAAATGACTGCACTGAGGGATTATGTTACTTTACATCAAACGGTTAGATGGTAGTCCCACGAGGAATAATTTTTTTCTGGTCCGCTGCAGTAATGCCTAGAGCAAAATATGTCTTCCATGTCTCGCATATAAGTCTTAGATTCTCGTGTGGTAAATGACAAGTTTTCTGTAAGGACAAGCAGCATACAAAGGTCGTAACCCCCATACAATCTGCTAACAATATACAACATTATGGCCTTGTGACACGAACACTGGAAATTGCTGGGTGTATTTAACCTATCACGTTAGACCACCGAGAACTCGCTCCTGTACCGTACCGTATGGTATCATGTTGTCCACCAAATTTGTCACATATAGGTGTATAAAATGCGTGCTCAAAGCATATTACATGATTCGTTCATGTTATGGGATATGTTGGTTCGCACTACGGTGGTGGCAACAGAGGGTGCGAGTGGTGAGGAGTGGAGTGACAGACGGGAACAAATACCGTAAATGTGGGTAAAATAGTTTTCATAGACTTGAAATGTGAATATTATTTACTTAATATTAATAAAAATGTATTATTAAAATGCAATAAAATTATACTCACTCCGTGTTATTCATTCTTCTGCCTTTATTTACATCGCATTGCTTCTCCACGTTCATATGCTAGCTGGTAACGCATTAATTATTGCACATCACTCTATAGTATGTTATTAACGCTAATGGTAACGCACGAAAATGTCAAATCATGTAGACATGGACACAGCGTAACATCGCCAGCCACGGTTGTTACAAACGTACCCGGCAACACTTAGACAGGGGCTGGGGGGAGAGTGGTGGAGGGGGGCTGGGTGGGGGTGAGGGGAGGAGGAGAGGCCATGTTCGTTCACCCGGTCTATCCTTCCCTTGGCTTCAGCTACTAGGGGGGCAACACCTTATTGCTTCGGGTGTACAGTCGACATCAAAACTCCTGTCGCCTGCCCGGTTTCCTTCTCACCTCTCTCCCTCTCCTCCTATGAATTTGAATATCAGTGTGGTGAATCCGTAGCAACTGACACTAAAATAAAATAAATAAATAAATAAATTTGATTTTACGCCTGGTATCCCCGAAGGGCTAAGGCGTTGCCCCTGGGTAAAAGACTTTTGGATTGGAGTGTGTAGCATTTTATGACCGGATGCCCTTCCTGATGTCTACCAATGACCCTTGGGTGGATCTGATCCTCCGACCCTTTGGTCAGAGCGGAGCGCTCTAACCCACTGAGCCACGGCTGCTACTTTATATCTTTATTTAGCCACAGATCAGTGTCATCAGTGTCGAATCCTGTGGATCTACCGCACTAACTTTCCAAGTCCAAGCAAGGAGAGATAGAGAGGCAGGGGAGGCGAGAGGACTTTTGATGCCGACTGTACATTTTCGATGACACTTCATAATACTCCCGTATCCAGTACCAGGCAACCACATCTCCTCTTTCCCCAGAGATCGCTTTCTGTGTGCCAGCACTTGCGCTCACCACCACCTGGCGAATGGAACTCGAACTCACTACAGATCACCTTACCATTACCACCACAGGAACACAATCTCAGCCAGGGCGACCACACCTCATGCACACAAGCTACACAAAAAGCGGACTAGATATAATTCACTGAAGAGAATAACACTTCAGGACAAAAAAAAAACAACACATCCATCGTCGACACTAATTGGCATATTACAAATTTCAACACCATATTCAGTGCAGACCAACGCCACATTCCACAAGGCAACAGAATTACAAACCAAACTTTACAACGGAAACCCGCTCCATAAGACAAGTCGATTCACTTAAACGCAACTCCCCTCTACACATGCAAGACACCATCACAAAGCTAAAGAACCTAAACAATAG
>JAGKTI010025684.1:0-13879 GCA_018397915.1 Birgus latro
CCACCACCACCACCAGTACTGCTACTACTACTACTGCTGCTACCACCACCACCACCACCACCCCCACCAGTACTGCTACTACTACTACTGCTGCTACCACCACCACTACCACCACCACAACCACCACCACCACCACTGCTACTACTACTACTACTATTACCACTAGTAGTATAACGACATTTTTTCTAATTTCGCCTCCATCAGTTTGGGAATTATATTGTGAAGATCACAACCAACTTTCATAATACAGTTCACCATTTGGAATCTTAATGTGAAGATTAACACTGGCCCTTATCATTCAGTCCGTTGGCCTGAAACACGCCATCGACTGTAGATACCAGCCATACATTACTACTGTTATTGCTTTATTTTTTTTTTCATTAACATTACAGTACTTATAAGGTTATTAATCTACTGGAGTCTCTGGTCCATGCGGCTCCCAACCACAGTAGTTCGAAATCCATACCCGCCAGAGAGATAGGCCTGAGGGCTGACGATCTTCTGTCCCTGAGGTATAGGAGTTCAAACCTCACGAGGGAGAATGACAGTCGACATCTCATCCAGGTCAGAACAGAATTCTGAGGTTGGTGCTTCTTCTCAGAAAGAACCTGTGCCAGTCTCGAGGAGAAGCTCACCGCCTCTGGACCCATCCCACCTGATGTTGTGAAAACAAGGGCAGTGAATCGACCATGATCCACATGCTGGATCCTTTTTTGACAGTTTCTGTTCTTTTCCTGTTCATTCCTGTTGCGTGCAGCTTCGAGAGACAGTTCGTGGTGACATGCTGCCATAGGATCAAATATCCTAAAGTCGAAGAGAGCCCTCTGTCCAAGTGTCCAGAAACCTCGAGCACTGACATCCACTCTCGCATCATTTGATGTGTTTGCGTTCTGTGGATGACGTGCTCACCGTCTAGAGGAAGCAGAGCTGGCTCTATTGTGACATCATGGCATATTTGCTGTAGCATTTTCGCAGTGAAGTCGCGTAATTCATCGTTATGAATGCATTACTACTACTGCAACTACTATTCCTGCTGCCACCACCACCAATATTACAACTACTACTACTACTACTACCACCACCACTACCACCAATAAAGCTACTACTACTACTATTACTACCAATACTACCACCAATATAGCTACTAGTACTACTATCAGCACCACCACCACCAATATAGATACTACTAATACTACTACAACCACCATTATTCTGCTACTACTACTACTCCTACTGCTACTACCACCAGTTCTACTACTATTGCTACCACCACCAGTGCTACAACTATTACTATCACTACCATCACGACTGTTACTATTATTACCTCTACTACTACTACTACTAACTACTTCCATTAACCATAATTCTTCTTCTTAGCCCTCCACGTTTCCAATCTTCACCAGTGCTACTGTTGCTACCACCACAATTGTTACTACTGCTACTATTACTACCACCACCATTGTTATTATTATTACCTCTACTAGGCTAATGCTACTTACTACTTCCATTAACCATAATGCTTCTTAGTCCTCCACGTTTCCTGCCTTCAGACTCCTAAATTGTCACTCGACTCGCAAACATATTTCACTTTAAAAATGCAAGTCACTGAATTAGCGTTAGTGAAGCCTATTTGGCCACGCATATTATAATGAGTGTTTTTCATCTTGTTTTGATGATTCTCTTCAGCATACTTACCCGCTATCCACAGCAGGCGAAACAGGACTGTTTTTCTGCGCCAAGATCGACAGTGGTAGCGATAAGTAGGTGCTCCGGCCAACGTAGAAATTGCACTGACCTGCTCACAAAGAGTTCTGTGAGTATTATGACACTTTATAGAGGGATGCAGAAATACACACGGGTCCACATTCTCGTCGGTTAAAGAAGCTGCCTAACATCTCATCCTTAGCAACTTATTTTTGAACATTAGTCAAAATCCTCTGTAAGTTATTTATTAATGGTATTGTGATGTTATAAGTAATTATATAACACAGACAAGGACATTATGAGTAAAAAGCAAAATAAGTCGTTGAGCAAAAGGGGTTAAGGAGCTTTCTTAACCGACGAGAATACCGGTCTATGTGTTCGGGGAAAATGTTTTCCCCTTTTTTTTCCATTTTTGCACTATTTCTTACGCAGGAAAGTCTAGGTGAGGATAGGTTTGTTTCCTAAGTACCAAGTTATGTTAGTTTGTTAAATAAGTATACGCCAAGTTTTGTTTGAGTAAAAACAAAAATGGAAGTGCAAGCATCCTGGGAAAATTAAACTTACCACATAGAGCAAAAATGGTACATGAAGGACGTAACTGGAGAATTATAAGTGAGGGAATCTTTAACAAAAAATGCTTTATTAACATGGGTGAAAGTTGAAACCTAACGGAGCTAGGGTTACTGATGACCTTATGGCTCATTTTTTTAAGAGATAGATATGAAGCTATTTTTTTCATAGATTTAGACATTATTGTCATATATATATTTAAATATACGTGATTTTTTATATAAATCTGAAGTGATTTTCCATATATTTAAATTTTCTTATCATTCACATACTTAGATTTTAATTAGTTTTCATACATTTAGATTGAAGTTATTTTTTCACAGATTTTGACTTTTTTCATATATTATGATTTTTGGATTTTTCATATACTTGGTGAAGTGATTTTTTTTTCTTCACATATTTAGATTCTTACGGCCTCATCCCACACTGCCACAGGCTTCAATAGCAGTAGTTCAGTATGGGAAGAACACTGTCCAGTGAATAATTCTTCATAGGGTCATCCATTCAATGTACACAGGATCAACTAAGGCATCGTAATAACACATGCTTCTGACTTTCGTTGTCTTTATTTTATAAGTAATTACAGTGTCTGCTTCACAACTCCAGAGCTACACTAAATTCACAAGGCCACAAGTAAAACTGACTAAACTTCCTCTATTGTTTCATCATCCTATTGAGTCTGTGAGTTACCTGGGGTAGTCAGTACCACAAAAGGTGGCCAAGGTTTATTTGTTTCATTTGAAAGATCGACTCATAGGCATTGAGAATCTCAATTATATCAGTCCCAAACAGGTAGCTTACATTGGCTAGACAGCCACAAATTTGTGTCGAAAATCTGTTTTCTGAAGATTCGGAATATAGGATTGATGGAGGGGTGGTGCACTTGTGGGTTCTATAAATGCTTTAAACTTACTTTTAATGATCATTTTGTTGTATATATTTCATGTTTTGTTGAGTGGGGTGTTGGTTATAGGAAGACATTATGCAAAATTTTATCAAAATCCACTGAATAATAAATGAGCCTGACATCACCAGAGGTTCGTGGTTTCTTAACCCGTCACGTCCCGACTGATTTCCCACCTCCAGAACCCCCCAGTCCCGAGCAATTTCGGATTTGTTTTTATGGGGGGGCTCAAACCTTCGCTTCTGGAGAGAAACATCGAGAATTCATAGAGAAATCGCCCTCCTGAGGCTGTAAATGGTCTTACAGGTAATGAGTCAGCCTTACATTTTCCCTATTTCTCAGAGTACCTGGCTAAAGAAAACGAACTATGGAAGGGGTAACCAATTCAAGCCACTTTTACGTATTTATTTATTTATTTGGTACGAATTTATGTGTAGTAAAAGACTATATTGGTTTTCACACATTTATATAGGCATTAGAAGCACAGTTCAGTCACCAAACACATCCACATATGGCACCTTCCTTTATGACATTACCGCCTCATCACTTCTGTTTGTTTCTTACTCTAGCTTCTTTATTTCTTTGTCCTCAACCTCAGGAATCCCTTTCACCGTGAATTTCGTCATCGGAGAGACCGTGGGGCAACATGTCTTTACTGGCCAGGTTACTGCTATCAGGTGAATTGTCAACTGTGGGAGGATGGGGGGTCAGGTGGGGCCAGACAGTATCCCCACTTGACAGCAGGTAGAGGAAGATCTCCCACATATGCCTACCAAAAATCACCCATGAAACTTGAAAATTGGGCAAATTATGACCCTTGCAATTGCGCGAAGTACCCGTACGTCGATGGGTCTAGCTGTGGCAAAACGATGCGACGTACCCATACATCGACGGGACACCTTGGGTTAATGCTTTCACTTCATCGCAACCATTCCTTTCACAGAGCGTCAAACAGTTTAACATCAAGGAATGTATATTAGATAACCTTGTCAAGTATCATTTGAACCCAATTGATTGTTGTCATGAAAAACAGCACCAATTTTGACCCCCCTGTAATATGCTGCCACGAAGCGCCTGGCATTCTCATAAGCCTTAAATAAATATTCTTCCCAGGAATGTGATGTAATTCTACAAAATTATGGTGTACCTACTCTGTTTACCTGAGCTTACCCTAGCATATGCTAATTTCATTCTTGTCACATTTCTTTAATTATCTTGTGTCTTATCAGGTGCATGAGTGAACGTTATTCTGCACCCTGAAGATGGATCAGCAAACAGAGATGGCATGCATAATCCATTCTGGCGACGGTGTTCCACATAGTGATCTCATATCACCAAAAGACTATGATTATTGGAACACTCTTCTTAGAGGTGCCAGAATAAGTCAGCACACGTTGCCACTGGCCACTGCTGCAACCATAGAAGAGGAAGATATGCCAGAGGTATTTTATCACAGAAAATGTCTCCAGATGTTCTCTGTGAAGCATGATTTGGGTCAACTTGAAGGCAAAGATGACGGCTTCCTTTCACAGGTGAAGCGACGTTCCACAAGGGAACAAGCCTCAGCCTCAAGAGTTTTAGATAAAACTTGTATATTTTGCCCACCAGAAAAGGCAACAAAATACATAAAAGGAACAAGAACCAGAGAACCTTTGGTAAACTGTGTTGAATTACAAGCAAACGCCAAGATACGACAAGTGGCAACAAAGCGTAAAGACACTAGAATTCTAACTCCTGCCTCAAGAGAGCTTGTTGCAGCAGAGGCACATTGTCATAAGTCCTCCTACAGACATTATACCAACTGAAAAGGCATAGACGACAGTACTGCTACAGGCACTCTAAATGATCCTGAGGACCCTGATTACAAGTAGAAGGAGGCTGAAAGGAATGTCTATGACCACTTGTTGCAGTATATCCGATCTGAACTGTTTAAATGACCCAGTGTTATGAAATTAGCGGAGCTAACAAATGTGTTAAAGGACCGCATGTTGTCCCTTGGAGTGGAAATACGAGAGTCCACTAAGAAACATCTCCAAAGGAAACTTGAAGCTGATATTCGAGACGTGCTTCATATATTTGCTGATGAAAAGGGAAAGCTCTTGGTATTTCCAAACAGCTTAACTGCCTATGACCTGGCACGTGAAAATTAGCAGCTGAAGAGCAAGCTGAAAATACTTCAGGAAAACTCTACTAATATTCAGCAGACAATGAACAGAGCAGCGTAACACCTAAGATCTGTTATAAAAGACCAGGATGAAAATAGACAATGGCCCTAACTAGCAGTGTGAACATGCCAGAAGATGTAACAAAGTTCCTTTTTGCACTGATCAGTGGAGATGTGTCTCCCAAACAACCCTGAAAACGATGTTCATTGCTAGTAGACTCACTTGCTCAGGATTTTATATATGCAGTGAGTGAGGGATCTTAAGTTCCACCTAAACATATGCTTCTGCCATCTACTGTAAAGACACTGACCAGCAATGTTGAGCTTATCCGGATTTATAACAGGTTTGGTCATGGATCATATATTACTATAGAAGAAAATGAAACTGTGTCTGCTAAAGCTCGCTGGTGCTACAGATACAATTATCCTGCCAGAAAATATACAAGATCATATATTTGCAACTCTTGCATGGGACAACATTGATCAACTTGAGGAGACCCTGACAGGAGAGGGAACGTCTCAAAGAGTTAATGGCATAACTGTACAGCCACAGATATTTGGACCAAAGCCATACAAACCTCCTCTTGATACTATTCAGAAAGATAAGAAGAGACGCCTGACATTTCACGAGGACTCCTTGACTGTCTATATACCAGGGGAGCGAGTCGGTCCTTCTAACCTCGAAAGTGTTGACTGTGATAGAACTGATGTGACTGCTGTGGCACACAAGAAGATTCTTGTATGGATGCTTACAGGACAGATAAAAGGAGACAACCAACAAGTGATGGGATAGACAGACGTCAATATTGTCATGAGAAAAGACCTGACAGTGACAAAAGATAACATAGGATATCTCCTAACTATAAATGCCCCAACAACTGATATGACAATCATACATGAAATTTTAAAGCAGTCAGTGCAGATCAGGGACACCCTCAACCTTTCCAAAACTGTAGTTGTGTTTGATCAGGCAATCTATGCTAAGGCTGTAGAGATCGTGTGGAAACATGCAGACAGATTCAAGAATGTAATCTTGTGGATGGAAGTATTCCATAGTATATGCAATCTACTTTCCATTATTGGAAAACGGTTTCAAGATGTCTGGTTGAAAGACATTATAACAGAAGCTGGTATTGTTGCAGAAGGATCAGTCACTGGTGTCATGGAAGGCCGCCAGTACAAGAGAGCAGTGAGAACCCACAAATGTATGTGTGAAGCTTTACTCTGCATTGACTTCAAGGAATTCATCCCATGGATGGAACAAAATCATTCACCACACACGGAGTGCATTGAAGAAGGACTAGAAATTATTCATTACCTTCATGAAAATCTTTACCCAAAGATGTATGAAGAGAAAATGTCAAATGCGGGACTTGATGGCTTGCTTCATTCTTTGCATCATGCATAGGTTTCCTTTGACATGACAATGGTGCCTAGTCAGAATTCTGGATGAGCTACATTGACATTGTCATTGAATTGCTTGGCCTGCTACGGGATACAAGGGAGGGAAATTGGGAGCTCCACATGGCTTCCATCCGTTCATTGATTCCATGGTGCTTTGCTTATGACAAAGTCAACTATGATGCTGTCTCAATGTGTAATATGCTGAAATGTCTGACTTCTCTGTCACACATCCAGAGGTCTATGACAGTTTCAAAGAAGGCTGCTATGCTGTTCAGATAGGAGACTCCAATACATCTGACCGCATCCCTGTTGACCAGGCAACAGAAGAAACAGTCAGCACAGACACAAAAACTCTAGGTGGAGCTTGTTGCTTTAGTATGAATACTGGTGCTGTAAGATGATACTAACTGCAGAGCACAGAAGTTCTTACGTCAGGATGCGTGAGACAGTTCAGCTAAACAAACCAGACATGCAACATCCAGATCTGCACAAGCCACGAATGCTGAAAGACGGAAAAGCTGTTTGTTCAGTGATTATACTGTATGTAGCTGACTTAGTGAATCCTTCAAAAGAATCAAGCGAACTTGTCAACATTGCAATTGCCACTGTAGCTCCAGATGATGTTGCAGCAGGTCTAAAAGAAGCACAAAATCTTGGTGAAACTGCTTACGTGAAATTCAGAGTGAAAAGACTGGAGACCAGTCCTCCACTGATCAAATTCCTTGATCCTCTTCCCACAATGAAGATCAAGATTTTCAGTGAAACCTGTAAAACCAAGGAAGTGAAAACCAATGGCAGAGATGTCATTCTCAGAACAACCAATGGACTCTTTGGCGATAGGCTAATGATGGCAAAGACACGGGAACTTGACATGAAGGATGTTTTAAAATTCCCACTTGGTCCCTTGCCATGGTTGCTTGCCACGGATGATGGCCTGCCTAGGAAAACTTCCTAGTCTATACTTTCCAAGGGGCTACAAAAAAATGTATCTGCATCAGAAGTGATTCCTCCATCATCTGCTTGCACAGTAGATAGAATCGCTATTGATCACAAGACAAAAGGAGAGAAGAAAACCTTTGGAGACACAGCATCTTTAGTTTTGTCAAAGGTCCTTCATGAAGCATCAAACAGTGATAGATCTGACATTAATTTGATGTTTATAATGAAAACTCTGCAAAAAATGCTGAGAGACAGTTTTGCCAATCCACATCCAGTAGCACAGAATACATAAACATTCAATCCAAACAGCTTGTGGTACAGTGGAGAAATGTTTTTTACATCCACAAACAACAAAACTTCTCTCATTCAGTTCCTTGCCCATGAATGGAAGAAGAAGAGGCATGTCAACAGACTAAATGACAAATCTGTTTGTCACATGCAATGATATATGTCATCCGATAAGCGCCAGAAGTTGTGACATTGTGGCAGAGCTAGAGTCAACCCAAGAAGAGGCTGACTCACGCATCTTTTTACAGTCAGCACATGCAGCAACCTGTGGTTTCAAGACAATTGTCATCGTTTCAGGTTATACAGATGTCTTCCATTTGCTGCTAGCTTTCGATTAAGACATTCCTACCTCACTTTACTGGAAAAGTAGTACCTAGGCTAGAGTGAAATACAGAGAAGTACAGAAAATCGCTAGATTCAAGGTGAATCTTTTGTGAGGCAATTATTAATTTTGAGTCCACAGTTTTACCGGATGTGACTCAATCAGCACATTTGTTGGAGGTGGGAAGCTGAGCGCCCTTAAAATGTTGAAATATGACTTTCAGCTTCAGAAAATATTCTGAGATCTTTGGAAAGAATGGACAGTATCCCCATCTCTGAGAAACAAGCAAGAATCATTCACCTGTAGGCTATTTGTATCAAAAACTGCTACGGAAAAAGTTAATGAACTTCCCTATGGGCTGTTTGCATCCCAAAAGGACATACTGAGCCACACCATCTACCATCCTGCAGTAATGCTTTGCAAAAACGCATCCTTCGTGCAAATTTTCAGACATCTATCTGGAGATGTCTGGAACAGTACTGTACCCACAAGTACCAACACCCAGTGCATATAGTTGGGAGATGAAAGTCATCGGAGGACAAGAAAAACTCACTGCTCATTGGACTGATATTGCTACAGCTCCAGAATCAGTAATGGAATCCTGGCATGTATCTGTGCCAATTCTTGCACAGCACCCATTTGTAGCTTTATTGTCAATGGGTTGAAGTGTTCGGAACTCTGCAGACTGTTAACATATAAGAATCAGCCAATTGATTCAGGTGCTGACAGAAAAGATAATGATGATGATGTTTATGATGATGATGATGGTGAGGAGGAGGAGGAGGACTAGAAGAAACTGTTAATCATCAACATTCTCCAGGCATTAGTCTTTCCATCCATAAGTGTATTTCCAAATAACAAAAATTATTTTAACAGGATTTATGTCTTCATTTTCAATAGAATATGTTTGCATCATAAAGAAAATAAATATATTTTCTTTTATATTCTGTCACAAATGTATAAGTTCATCAGACTGTGGTAAAAATTTACAGATTAATTTGACGTAATTCTGTGCATCAGAGGCATCTCCTTTGATGGGCTTTGTAGAAGTTAAGCTACCGATTCCAAATTGCCATCATGCCAAAAATGTGATCATCAGATATCTATCTACCAAAATATGCATATTAGAATAGGCCATCTTGAATGGTACCGATTGCCCTTAATTGGGGTCCATGGCTCACGGACTATTTATAACCTTACTACTCGATTGTTCTATGTGCTCCTAGCAACAACAGATCCAAGACGGAGACATCCAAAATTAAATTACATAATTTAACAAACAATCATCTAGATACATTATAGAGAAAAAAATCAGTTAAGCATTACTTTACAACATACTCCGTTCACAACAGTAGGCTACCTGGCAACATAAAATGCACGAATCATAGGGAATTTTCCAGTACCTCCCGCCTAGCACTCCTGTCTCTTAACATTACCCTCTCTCTAATCCTTTAGTCATCCCGACAAAAGTACACGATATTTACAAAGATAATCTGAAATTCAAACTAAGTGTTAAATTATGCACATAATAGTCCTTCAACTTGTCAGGTATTCTTCTATGACATTTCCGACGACATCCCTGCTCCTCTGCATAGTCCACTTTTCCTGGAATTACTTGGTCCTCTTCCTGATTCACTTCTTTCCTTGGGAAATTTTCACCGTCCTCTTCTGCTTCATCCCTTTGGTCCTCCTCAACATCATCGGTTGTTAGTGTTCATAGTTCCTTGAAGACGTCCTTGCTGTACTGTCCTGGCCCACAATACTGCCACAGACGATTCACGTGTACCACTTTTGTCCGAGACTTCCTGTCTCCTTGAATCTGATACGTTACATATGACAGGCAATTCATCACAGTGTAGGGCCCATCCCACGGGCTCTGCAGAATCGGTGACTGTCCCTTCTTCTGATGAGGATTGTATAGCCAAACTTTGTAACCGTCCTTGAAGCTAACCTCACTTTCTCTGGCATCATACTTGCGCTTCATCACTTCACATGAAAACTTCAGAGCTCCTCGAACTTGATGATGTACCTCAGCCCATCTTCCTGAAGATGCTTCGCATAGCTGGAGGTGTCTGTAGGCAGCTCTTCACCGGGTCTTTCCATTAACAGATCAACTGGTAATCATAGGTCGTGGCCCAGCATCAGTTTTGCAGAGGTGTGCCCGGTAGACTCGTGGGATGCAGACCAATATGCCATCAGCAATGCAGGTAATTTCTGGTCCCATTCCATCTGTTCCTCTACACAGTACTTAGTCAGTTTTTGTCCCAGGGTCCAGTTGAATTTCTCCGATTCCACATGATTGTTGCTTTAATGGTGTCGTCGTGGTCTTCATGTTCCCCAGTAACTTGCAGCACTGACGAACACAGCAGACTCGGAGTTTCTACCCTGGTCTGAATGTAGCCCTTGTGACATCCCAAAACAACAGAAGAAATAGTCAGCCAACACCTGAGCAACAGGTGCGGCCTCCTGATCGGGAATGGCATAGGCTTTTGGCCACTTTTTGAAGTGGTCTATGTCAACACATATATACCGGTTTCCTCTTTCAGTGAGTGGCAGAAGTCCAGCAATGTCCACCGCGACTCTTTCCATTGGTACACCCACTTGGTACAGCAGAAGGGGCGAAACCACGTTTCTTGAGTCCCTTCTTGGATCAATATACATCACAGACCCAACACCACTCTTCAGCATCCTGACACTTGCCAGTCCAGTAGAACCTCTGTCACAGCTGACTTTAGAGTTTTCTTCACTCCCAGATGCCCACTAGTGATCTGGTTATGAAACTCTTTTAAGACCTCAGACCTCATTTTCTTAGGTGCCACCAGTTGCCAATACTTGCTGAGGCCATCGGGTGTCTCCCACTGTCACTATGATAGTCTGTTGATCAAACGAAGAAGGTCCCACTGACTCCAGTAGCTTTTAGTCGCAGGGCTGAACCCGGAAACCTCTTCCCAAGATGGTTGCACTGTACTCCGTTGCAGCCACTCTAGCACTGGTTGTAAATCTGTATCCTCCATATGCATCCCCTTCATGTCTTCCTCAGCTGACACTAGCTCTGTCACTGCAGTACAGCTGCATTTCATGCTAAGATCATTCCTACTACACTGCTTGCAGACTGGGTCACAATGCCGATGACTCAGACTGTCAGCTTTGCTATGTACCCAACTCAGGATGGTGTTGCACTTCTTAGTTGTGCTGGTCCAGATTCCCGAACCAACTTGACAGTTGTCCTCCTGCTGCCTTCTTATCCTCCTTTTTTTTCTCTGGACATTCAGAACTGAAGTGTCCCACCTCACCACATACCCAATACCTTTTTGTTACAACTGCAGATTTCTTTGCACTGTTCTGTAACTGTTCTTGGTTCTTCTTCGGTTTGTAATAATCCTCCTTCCTATGTCCTGACTTCTCACAGAACCAGCAACCTCCTCTGATCTTCTCCTGTTCCCTCCTCCACTTATAGCAGTCCTCTTTCCTATGTTCTGGCTTCTTGCAGTACCAACAACTTGCATCAAATTCTTCATTTCACATACCTGCCACTTTCTTCCCTTGCATCCTGCACAACGTTCTGCCGGCAGACTGGATGTCCTGGACCTGATGTAGGACTCAGATTCCAAAGCGCTGGCTAGTACTTCTTGCATGCATCTTGGTTGTGCTTGCTTCACTTGCACTTTGAACTCTGCACTATCCAGAGCATCGATGAACTGGTCCCTCAGAAGAATAGCCACTAGGTTAGGTGCTGCTCCAGAGTTCGCCTTGCGTGCAATACTCTCCAGATCATGAGCAAGTTGCTGAAGGGATTCGCTTCGAGCGCTTACATGGGTCCAGAATCTTGTTCTGCATATCTCAGTCTGGTACATGGTCCTGTATCTGTGCTCCAGCACTTCTAATTGGGACTGATATCTGTTCCTCTCCTCCACTGATATCTGGCCAAGAATCTCTATTGTGGCACCCTTGAGGCTTGTAGGAAGCTGCACTGCCCTCTGTCTATCATCTCAACCATTCGGATCAGCAAGTAACTCAAACTGCACACGGTAAGCTACCCAAGATAATTCACCATCACATTCCTGAGGTTGCTTTTTAATTGAACCCCGATTATAGCCATGCATTTCACTGGTTTGGGACCTAAAAACTGAGGCATCATAATTAAGTCCAGGACTCAAAACTCCCACATTCTGATTATTCATCCCTGTAAACGCTACCTTTAGATGCTTTTGATACATCAAGATTCACCAAACATTGTTCATTTTTTTTATTTGCTTCCTGTACTCTGTTCTGAGGCTTGGCAGCACAAGATTTCTATAAGGCTTCAATTCTCTCACAAATTAACTGGTCGTCTAAAAGCTGTCAGCACTCCGTTATTGCTAACCTCACTCATATGCTGCTGTAACTTAGTGTATACTTCCTCCTTCAACTATTGCTGTTTTTCCTTCACTTCCCCATGAAAGTGTCATGCTGTTCCCGCATCCTCTGTTGTAACTCCTTCTATTGCTCCTGTAATTCCTCTTGAAGCCTTTCATTTCGTTCTTTCTGTTCTTCACATTGTGCCTGTAGTTGTTGTCTGAGTTCTTTCTTGAGCTCTTTCTGTTCTTCAATTTGTGCTTTTAGCTGTTCACTTGGTGCTTGTAGTTGTTCACAGAGTTCTTTCTTTCCTTCAGTTTGTATTTGTAGTAACTTCACGATTGCAGCTAGAGATGCCTCTTCCTGCCTAGCATGGTTTGTTGTCTGTACATCTTCCAGCTTCATGTTGAAGATTTGACTCTCTGCAGCACTTTTCTATCCAAATTCTTGACACCACTTGTTATATCATTGTCCCACACTACTACAGGCTCCAACAGCGGTAGTTCAGTATAAGAAGGACATCACCCAGTGAATCATTCATTTCAGGGTTAGCCTTTCTATGTCTATCTATCTATCTACTGCCAGACGCCTCAATCCCGAACGGGGTGGCCACAGACAAATCGCCTCCATGTCACTCTGTCCTCTGCCATTTCACTACCACGCTCCCAACTCACACACCCCTCTCTCATATACCTCTTCACTCCATCCCTCCATCTCATCCTCGGCCTCTCCCTCCCTCTCGCCCCCTCCACCTCACTCACATACACTCTCCTCGTCAATCTTTCACTCTCCATCCTCTCCACATACCCAAACCACCTTAACGTGTTTCTCCTAACACTTCCCATCACGTCCTCAACCACACCACAACGCTCCTCCACTTCCTCATTTGTTAGCCTATCTCTCCATGTGACTCCACATGCTCCTCTCAAATAACTCATTTCCACTGCTCTCACTCTTGACTTCTGTCCTTCCAACAGGGTCCAAGCTTCACTTCCATATGTCAGAGTTGGTATCACAATACTGTCATGTAACAACTTTTGCACTTCCATGCTCACCTCCCTGTTTCTTATCACTGCTTTCAACGAACCAGCAACCTTCCTTCCCTGCTGTACCCTTTCGAGCACTTCACCCTCCAGACTACCATCCTTGCTCATCACACTGCCCAAGTACTTAAATTCACTCACATTCTCCATTTCCTTCCCATCCAATCTCACTGTACACTCACTGGCTTCACTTCTCTCGAAGACCA
>JAGKTI010025685.1:0-13879 GCA_018397915.1 Birgus latro
TATATACAGTATATCCAGTGGGTTAAAACTTTGATTCTGTCCAGTCCCAGAACGAATTATTTGTTCGATCTTCATGGTGTCTGACGATTTTATTCAGCTCAGGGGAGAAGTCTTGTACTGAAGGGGTTAACGGAGGATATATTTAATCCCTCCAGACGGAAATTGTTATCTGTAGTTAATAAAATCCTCTGGAAATAGAAATAATCAATTAAAAAAAAAAACATCATTTGACTGGTGTTGGCCTCTTGCATCCAACGCCTTCTAAACTCCGCCAGTGGACACCATGTGTGTGCTAGGAAAAGTTCCAGGGCTCAAACATCATATTGTTATTAATTAAAACTTTTCAAATGTTTGTAGAGCATATTAAATACTGAGAACGAAATAATTACAGTTCACATCGAAAGAACTTAAATCATGCAACAAGAACAAGGTGCCGTCTCAAACAGTAGTCACGAGTCCATATATAATGAAGAAGTTGTTTTGTCTCATCACATATTTTTTACTACACT
Organism: Birgus latro; assembly: GCA_018397915.1. Lineage (NCBI taxonomy): Eukaryota > Metazoa > Arthropoda > Malacostraca > Decapoda > Coenobitidae > Birgus > Birgus latro. The sequence continues at coordinate 510 of JAGKTI010025685.1, forward strand.
TTTGCTACTCGAGACGATTTCATTCAGTTTAAGAGAGGCTGTGGGATTAGATAAAGTTTTCACTGTTCCCTTCACTACCCCCAGGGGGTATCGAAATGAAGTCTTAGGGGTATCCAGAAATACATCCTGAAAATTCTGAACAATTTCGTGTACCGTAGAACATTCATAAAATGTTAAAACAATGGGTATAAATATGACTTTTTTGGAAACAAATAATATAATCCATAGAATTCTTTAGTTTGTTCATAGCCATTCTCTTTTCTCTTTTTACTTACAGGAAATTAAAAGTGAAAGACGTAATAATGTTTGAGAAGGAGTATCGGCTTGACCTGAAGTTGAACACTGGGCTATAACGGCAGAAAAATTTTAAGAACTACTGATCGAAGATAAATACAAATATCTTACAGGCGGCAAGAATTATCAGAGCCGTGAGCAAAAGATCTTCGATAATCCCCTACCAGTGTTGTGTCTCACCGTCTGTATTTCTTATTCCATCTTAAAAAATAGAAAGTATCCTACCCTCTCTCTCACACTTTTGTTTTGCCATAGCATAAAAATAGTTCACATAACACCTCTCGCTGTCACAAGCTGAGGAGGTGAGTATCGACTAACTATTGCTCATAGCTGTACATACCGTAATACGACACTGGACTGGAGAAGCTAGGGACTGATATTTTAAAAAGTACAGTTGGGTACAAAGGTTTGCTTAGTATTTCACCATTTTTGTTTTTTCACTGCCCTCTGCAGGGTAAGTATTCCTAACACGAGAGAGGTTTGGTATGTTTTTCTGCCCATAGATGCTTCTCGTTGACACGATACTTCGGGGAATATCTCCCCCCTCTCCCCTCTCTCTCTATATATCATAAACAACTTACATCTCCCCTCCCCATCTTTCTCTGTCTTCAGACCGTGAGCCATTAAAATTTCATCTCCTTAAGGAATGGACGGAACCAGGGACCACAGTGTCTTTCATCGGAGCGGTCAAGACAGTCACACCTGCCTTCACAGCGTTTGCGGGCGGGTATTGTTTCACAGTTCTTGCAGGTCCACACTGCACAAGGAAGTAAAACACCAGAAATTAGTACCATATGAATATCCTCTATTGGAACACTCATCAATGAAGTCATCAATTTTCACCCACTACGGAGCTGCAGGTACTGATGGCCTTATGGTTGAAAATGGTGTCCTTCATAATTCACCAATAAGATCATCAGTAGATCCACCGTGTCGACTGAGGTTATTTTGGGACTCATATTGATACAGCATTTTTTACCCAGACTTAACCTAAAAGTAAACTTCGTAACATCAGTCCGTTTCTCTTGAGTCACTCTGTTTAGTAAGGCTGCATAACCTTTGAAATTGCTGGACATATTTTGACTGCTAAATAATCTTTCCCTCCAAAGATCACTTAATTATAAGCAGGATTAAGTGTGCATATCTATCTATCTATCTATCTATAGCCCGACGCCCTACTCCCGCAAAGGGTGGCCGCAGACAAAACGTCTCCAAGTCGCTCTGTCACCCACCATTTGACTGCCCTCCCTCCAGCTCACTCCCCCCCCTCCCTCCAGCTCACTCCCCCTTCCCTCATATACCTCTCAACTCCATCCTTCCACCTCATCCTCGGCCTCCCCCTCCCTTTCCCTCCCTCCACTTCACCTACATACACTCTCTTAGTCAGTCTTTCTTTCTCCATTCTCTCCACATGTCCAAACAACTTCAGTGTATTTCTCCTAATTTTCTCAATCACATCCACATCCACCCCACAACGTTCCTTCACTTCTTCATTCGTCAACCTGTCCCTCCATTTCACTCCACATGCTCCTCTCAGGTAACTCATTTCCACTGCTCTCACTCTTGACTTGTTCCCCTCTAACAATGTCCACGCCTCGCTTCCATACATCAGGATAAGGATCACAGTACTATCATGCAGTGATTTCTTAACTTCCATACTCACCTCCCTATTTCTCATCATCGCTTTCAGTGAACCAACAGCCTTCCTTCCCTGCTGTACCCTTTCAAGCACTTCATCCCCCAAACTTCGATCCTTACTCATCACACTACCCAAGTACTTGAATGCACTCACATTCTCCATATCCTTACCATCCAACCTCACTGTGCATTCTGTGACTTTGTTCCTCTCAAACACCATAACTTTGATTTACATTAACTTTCAGATTCTTCTTCTAACGCACTATCCCAAGCTCATTCACCAAACCTTGCAACTCGCATTCATCTTCACTCAACAACACTATAATCTTCCACACCACATCCTCATTCATTAGAGCCACCCCCACATCCAATGCCCTACCTTGCAACTCCTTTACAACCCCATTCATGAATATATTAAACAGCCATGGAGACAGCACACATCCCAGTTTCAGTCCCACATTCAGATCAAAGAACTCATCCAGCTCATCATCCACTCGCACTGCAGCCTTAGCTCCCTCGTACATACTCTTCACAGCACTCAGCAATTTCCCATCCACTCCATATATTCCTAATACCTTCACATACCTTGCCTATCTACTCTGTCATATGCTTTCTCCAAGCCCATGAAGGCAGCATACACCTTCTTTCCCTTCTCTAGATACTTCTCCATTTAACATCTGAGAAGAAATATCTGATCTAACACACTGTTTTCCCTTCCTAAATCCCACTTGTTCTTCTCCAACTAGCTCTTCTGTTATATGCCTAACCCTATCAGTGAGTATTCTACCATATACTTTTCCTATCACACTAAGAAGGCAAATACCACTATGGTTACCACATACTTCTCTCTCCCCCTTTCCTTTGTATAAAGAAACAATTATAACTGATTTCCAGTCCTCTGGAAGCCTTCCCTCTTCCCAAGCCAATCTACACAACTTCCATATCCAGTGCACAACAATCTCACCCCCATACTTCAGCATTTCACCACACATTTCATCAATTCCCGGGGTCTTTCCCATCTTGATCTTCTTCATTGCTTCCACTACTTCCACCCTACTGATCTCTTCTTCCTTCCTCACATCTCTTCTCCCAGCCATTCCCCATCCACTTATACTCGCACTGTTCTCACTCTCTACATTCAATAGATTCTCAAAGGGCTCCTTCCATCTCCTCATTTTCTCTCTCTTCTCCACCAACAATCTATTATTCCCATCTTTCACTCTCCTACTATTTCCCTTTTCACACTGTCTTACTTTCTTTACCTCCTTCCAAAACAATTTTTTACTCTCCATCCACTTTACACTCACATTCCTCCAAAGCTCCTCATCCACTTTCTTCTTACTCTCCTTCAGTAATCTCATCACCTCCCTTCTCCAGCTCACATATACCTCTCTCTTCTTTCTCTCATCTTCTCCCCTACCTTTACTCGCAAGCCTGTCATAATATGCCTTCTTTTGTGTGTGTGTACATAGTGTAAAACAATAGAAGGGACTAAATGCGTTGTAGGAAAGGTGAGAGGATTAGTACATATCCTTAAAAAAAAAAAACACACGACAAGAAAGGGATGGCTGAATTGCAGGGAGGCTGAGTGGAAGATTTCATATCCTAAAACATGAAACCAACCCCCCCCCCCAAAAAAAAAGGGGGGATGATTGAATAACAGGAAGGGCAAGCAGATGAGTACACATCTAAAAAACAAAAAGAAAGAATGAGTGAACTGAACGTTGTTTGACAGGATGAGTGGGAGGATGTGACTTATAAGGTCATGTATGAACACAAATGGGAGAGTAAAGGATAAGCCGATCTGTTGAGGACTGGTACATGACAGAGAGGGATGAAAGACTATTATGTTTAAATTCATGAGGCACGTACGTCAAGGTTAAGACAGCGAAAGTGGCACTGAATATTTTGCATGTAGAGGTACAGAGAAAAGAAACTTTGTCATAGTCAGTGTACACAAGAACTGGATAACGTCTTGGGCTGATTAATAACAGTGGGGTGAGCGGGACAGTGGCAACACCTTTCCTTCACTTACCACCTAGTATTATTCCCCACCTCTCCCCACTTTAATCCATCAGCTAGAAATGACCCACTCATGTGTACCAGGGCTGAGGCGGTGTCTCTGTTACTTTTGTCCCCACCTGTACCTTGGAATGATACAAATGAGGGGATAAAGGCGGGTTTTGGGACAACTAGATCGCGTAATAATAGTGTATACATCGCAGCATCTACAGGGTGTTTGTGGTGGGAAATCTGAATGGAAGTGTTGGCGTGAAATCTGTAAATGATGTAACAAATCGATATGGGGTGTCAGGGGGGGAACGATGATAGGCGGAGACCGAGTGTCTTGTGTCAGGGGAAAAGCTTCCAGATTAGCAGTTCAGGTTTCAGAGACAAAGAGGTACACAAAAATATGTATGTTAGAGAGACTGGAGTTCCTGCTGCAGGAAGCCAGATTTCTGTGCTTGAAGAGATAAATAAAGTTTGGGGGTGTTATTGATACGATGGTGGGGAGCGGAAGATGCTACGTCTTTTATAACATGATTATGGGAAATGTGTAAGAACTGAGAGGAGTGTGAAGGATAAGGTGCAAGAAGAGTAATCAAGAGTGAAATAATGAGTATGCAGAATATGAAGTACAATGCAATGCCAGATGAAGGTAAGCTTAAGGTAGTCCTGGATTTGGGGTCAGTAATCTGGGAGGAAAGGGATTTGGAAAGGTTGAGAAGCTTATACACTGTACAACATCCAAGAGCTCATAGGACATACTACTGCAACCTCTTTTATATCAACCAGTAGGTGAGATCGAACCCAAATAATGAGGATTAGTAGACAAACACAGTATCAGTTAGATCTCCATAGGCTCCTCATAATGTCTTATGGCAACAAGAAATAAACGTGAGTCTGGCAGACAGAAAGAAAATGTGAGTACAATTTATGAACATGCCAGAGATAGTTTTAGGTTTCGTTTAGGTTAATAAATTATTATCGGAAAACTCCCCAGTATATTGAGAAACACCCATAGACAGCCTGCCTGCATGGTGGCTACACTGCTGTAATTTGTCTGTACTAAAGTGGCAGTGTGGATTCCAACTTGTATATAGATATGTTGCTGTAAAGTCCGAAGAATCACTTCAAAACCTTTTTGGGGGGAGCTTATTGTCATGACATCATTTGAGAGAAAGCAAATTCTGATGGATTTCGGGTCAGCATATCAAAGAGGGTTTATGGAAAAGATAGTAATGACCATATTAGTGCATAGAGGACGAGTCAGGTCCCCAGTAAAGCAACATAGAACTTCCTTGCTACCTGTCCTGCCTAGTTCCGTCTGTCGATCAGTTGACTTACACGATCAAAGTAATATTATCTCCACAAGTTGGAATACTGCCTTAACGAAGAAGACAAAAACTTTTATTTCTAGTATCAATCACTTTCTTTGTAAACAAATAATCAGCAAATTCATAAATTACTGGAGTGTTTTCAAAGCCTCAAAATATGCATTTTAAATATATTTCCCACTTATTATTCGAGGATCTATAAAGGCACAGTCGTTAAGCAGCAATTCACACACACTTTGGAATATTAAAGTAACAGCGGAATAAAAGTACGAGCAAAGTGACTGAAAGCAAAAATGAGAAGAACAGCAACTTTTACCTGGGCAGTTTTGGTCATCAGAATTATCTTGGCAGTGTCGTCTGCGGTCATAGCGATGTCTGCGGTGGATACAGGTGCCTTCTCGGCACTGCCACTCCCATCGTCGGCATGCTGTACGGATCACCAGTACACATTAATTGACTAATGCAAGAAAGCCTTGGTTTAATCACGCTTGTTCTAATGCTGTCCGCAACAAGGAGAGGGCCTATAAGAGGTACCGGAGCCAATCCACCCCTGAATCACACCTTTTATATATTTCTGCCCGGAATCGTGCTAAGTCTGTTCTTCGCTCTGCTAAAAACAATTTCATCCGTGCTAAATGTTCCCAACTCTCCAACTCGAATTCTTCTCGCTCCTTCTGGGACCTTGCCAAAAACCTTTCTAACAACTTTACCTCATCATCCTTCCCTCCTCTTTTCTACTCTGATGGCTCTGTAGCTATTTCTTCCACAGCTAAAGCAGATCTCTTCGCTCAGACTTTCTCCTCCAATTTCACCTTTTAGACGATTCCGGTGCTATTCCTCCATCACTTCCCCCCTCTGACTTCCTCTTGACTGACATTAAAATTTCTTCACCTGATGTGTTCTCTGCCATCACTGGCCTCAATACTAAAAAGGCTTTTGGTCCTGATGGAGTTCCTCCTGTTGTCCTCAAAAACTGTGTTTCTGTGCTTACACCCTGCCTAGGTAAACTCTTTCGCCTTTGTCTGTCAACTTGTACCTTTCCGTCTTGCTGGAAGTTTGCTCTCATTCAGCCAGTTCCAAAGAAGGGTGACCATTCCAAACCCTGTAACTATCGTCCAATTGCTTTAACATCCTGTGTCTCAAAAGTTTTCGAGTCAATTATTAACAGAAAAATTTTAAAGCATCTTTCCTGTCACAACCTTCTTTCTGATCGTCAGTATGGGTTCCGTCAGGGACGCTCCACTGGCGATCTTCTCACCTACCTTTCAGACTCTTGGTCATCCTCCTTTTGGGACTTTGGCGAAAGCTTTGTCATTGCACTTGACATCTCAAAGGCTTTCGATCGAGTCTGGCATAAATCTTTAATTTAAAAACTGCCCTCCTGCGGTTTCTATCCTTCTATCTGTGCCTTCATCTCTAGCTTCCTTTCTGATCGTTCTATAGCCGCTGTTGTAGACGGCCATCGTTCCTCTCCTAGACCTATCAACAGTGGTGTTCCTCAGGGCTCTGTCCTATCACCTACTCCCTTCCTTTTATTCATCAATGACATTCTAAGCTGTACATCTAACCCTATCCACTCATATGCTGATGATTCCACCCTTCACCTTTCCATTCGGCTCCTGCAACGTCCATCTCAGCAGTTACTTCAACAAAAAAGGGATGAGGCTATGGCACACCTAATGGGTGACTTGGCTCGTATCTCTGACTGGGGTAAAAATAATCTTGTTGTTTTTAATGCAACAAAAACTCAGTTCTTACACTTATTAACCCGACAAAAATCTTTCTCAGGATTACCCACTAATGTTTAATAATGAACAGTTATGTTCTGCATCATCCTTGAACATGCTTGGGGTTTCATTCTCTCGGGATTTGTCTTGGAAAGAACATATTACATCTCTTGTGGGAAATATTTTCCCCCGAGCGATTGCGCTCTTTACCTTTAGTTGTCGATCGTTAAAGAGCAGAGGAAAATGTACTTGAGAGGTTTAAAAACCCAGAGATTACGTTCTGTTAATTCTTATTATTAATAAATTAAATGCTACTGCGTTTAACACTGGCAGACAACTATGTACATACATGTAAAAGCTAGGGAATTTTCCCTTGACCTAAACTGCGCCTGCGTGGATGACGTGGTAAGGATGAAAAAGCCCACGATCAAATGGGAGGCCAGTTTTAATATATATATATATATATACAGTATATCTATCTGTAGAAAAGGGGAATATTTTGTTTAGTTTAATTAAAACTAAGATTAGATTAAGTTGGATTCACCTTGTATATTTTGTGGAGTAAGTTAGCTGTATTTGACTTGTATTTAAGCAATAGTTGGCAACTCTTCTATCCTATGAGGGACAGAAGCTCGCCATGTTAACACTCCTTGAGCAGATTTCACTCCGTCAGTAGCTGAGCTGTATATACACCCCAAGGACGCCTGATTGCCCAGGAAAGACCGAAACAGCACGCCCGTCGTCATCTTGTTGTTCGACTCAATATATAGCTAAGTGACCTTATTGATTTGGCCAAATCTTAGGGAACTAGCTAGTATATGAGAGGTGACTGTAGGTGAGTTAGGGGATTTCATTGCCTGATTTACTCACGAAACATGCAAATTTACCTCTGTTCAATTTAGATAACTTTCTCCAGTGAGGAGTATCTAGGACGCTTGTTTTTTTTCTCACATTTTGGTTCCCCGAGTGAGGATAACAGATGTGTGCAGAGGCGTTGAGCGACTTTAAGGTAGCTTTCATAGGGCACAGCTTATTACCACGTCACGTGGAAGTAGAATACGTAGAAATACGTTTATACAGAGCTCCTGGAGGAAAGGCAAGTTCCTTTTCCGAGGATGAGCGTCTAAACGCCGTATTAGAATGGGAGCATAATCGCACTATTCTTTTTGGGGGAGGAAATGACATCAGTGAAGATTCAGATGTTAATGAAATTGTGGAAAATATACTTGCAGTGGCAGTAGCCATTGAATGCTCGTGTAAATCTGAAGTAGCAATAACCCTTCTTGAGCCTAGGAACCTACCATATGGCGAATCTGTTTGCTATGGTACCTAAAAATTCATGAGTAGGGCCATAAACCGGAAGTTGCAGAGGATTAGGAAAGGGCAGGATTTCGTTCATTTTAATGCAAAGCCTTTCCAAGCCTACCAAAAAACAGATGGCATCCATTGGAATCATAAAGGCAGAGAAGCAGTTCTGCAAAAATTCATAAATTACATAGAGCATAAGAAGGAAAGGTTCTATGCTGTGCAGGCCTTGGGTGGTCCTATGCTGTAATGAGTGTGGAGATAGTGACTGCCCCAGAGGTTTAATAGCCCAGGGAGATAGGTATAAAGCCATAAAGCAAATCCCTATACTCCTTGAAATTTAAAATGTTAATCATTACTGAGCTCCGGAGGATTGTGATTATTTTGGAACCTGAGTGTGGGAAGGACAAAATCACCCCAGAGGTTTAATAACCCAGGGAGATAGGTTTAAAGCCAAAACCCTATTCCCACACCCCTCAAAATTTAAAATGATAAATAACGATGGAGTTCAGTAAATCTGGGTTGTTATTTTTTTTTTTAAAAAGGGGTTGTACTCCCGTACCTTAGAAATCAGTAGCAATGTGTATTTCCTGTTGCAAAAATCAGCTAGTGGTAAGGCAGGATGGGTAACGAGAGCTATACTGGACTGTAGACAGTCATTAGAGGAAACACCTCCAATTAAGGAGAAATTAAGTAGTCCGTTGAACTTATTAAAAGAAAGATGGGCCAAGTACGAGGAAAGGTATATTAACTTGGAAGCAGCCATCGTACAAGCTGATGATAAAGATCTTTTGGAAGCAGAAACCTCCAAATTTGAAGGTAATTTGGAGGAATATCTAGCATTAGTGAAGCTGGTTGAATTTAAATTAGCCAGTATTATCAACGGAACAAAAGCTGTGGAACAAGTGAGTAAAGCTGCATTACCGCAAATTGCGCTTCCAGAGTTTGATGGGGAGCAGAATTGGAAATCCTTTTGGGATCAGTTTAAATACTTAGTCCATGACAGAACAGATCTCCCTAATGTGAGCAAGCTCGCATATCTGTTAGGACAGGTCAAAGGGACGCCTTACAAACTGATAAAGGAATTACCGGTGGAGGAAAGCAATTATGAGGCAGCTTTGGCTATCCTTAAGCAGAATTATTAAGACAAGGAGCAAGCCATTACCCAATTATTAAAGGCTCTAACTTGGCAGATATAAATGTCGCATAACAGCAGCTGTACTGGATAAGATGGAAACCAGTATTTATATAAAGGGACTAAAGGAAACCTCTGATAATTTGCAAAGCTCAGGGATAAGACTGGCAAAACATAATGTAAAATCAGATACTGTGGGTCCCATAAAAATGATAATTGGATCAGATTACTGTGGAAGATTCTTACACAGGACCTTTAAGAAGAATAAAGTACAGTTGTTCAAGAGTCCAGGAGGTAACCTTATTATGGGTCAGCTGCCTTTTCCTAAAAAAAAGACAAAGGAGATGCCAAATTAGTAGATTCAGTCTTTGTTACCCCCACACAGTCATTAATGGTAGCTAGAATAGGTGCAGAATTAGAACCTACTCAGATAAATGACTTGTTAGATGAAAAAATTGAACCTGTACACAAACTTTGGGACCTAGACAGTGTAGGAATACACACTGAAGATCCAACCCCTGAAGATAAAATAACTTTGGATTTGTATAATCAGTCTGTGGAATTTAAGGATGGACAGTATTGGGTAGGATTACCATGGAAACTAAACCATTTGGAGTTACCTACAAATTTCCAAGCACCTAAGGCTCAGTTAAATTCTATTCTAAGAAAGCTGAGAGACATCCCAGAACATTTAACCATATATGATAATATTATAAAAGATCAAATGAAGAATAAATTTATTGAAGAATTAGAATTCCCTGTTAACCATAAAGAGGGACATTATCTACCACATCATCTGTAAGCAAAGATTCAGTAACAACTCCCATAATGATAGTTTTCAATTGTAGTAGTAAGGCGTCCAAGGAGTTAGCCAGCTTGAATGATTGCCTATACTGTGGACCTACACTAACAGAGAAGTTAGGGAATGTATTACTAAGATTTAGAGAGAAACCTTATGCTTTTACAGCAGACATTAGTAAGGCTTTTCTCAGAATAGGATTGAGAGAGGAGGATAGGAAATTTACAAAATTCCTCTGGCCTCAAGACCCTCAAAATGAGGATAGTCCATTTAAAACCTACTGTTTCCGGTCGGTGATCTTTGGCTCTTGTGCTAGTCCTTTCCTACTTTGCAACACACTGAAGCATCATTTTGAAAGGGCCAAATGCCCAGAAATAGGGCAGGCTTTTTACATGGATAATTTGCAAGGTGTTGCTGATACAGAGACGGAAGTATTGAAGGCTTATGAAGTAGCCAATTCCGAATGTGGGAAGGCAAATTTGCCGCTACAGAGCTGGAATACAAAGTCACCGCTTTTGAGGAATAAAATACAAGAGGAGTATCCAAATACTGACATTCCCGAAACTCAAAATGTGTTGGGTCTTAACTGGGATACAAAGACTGATGAAATAAGTTTAATGCCGATTAAGTTCTTTGATGCCACTCTCACCAAGAGGTCCCTGTTAAGTCAGGTCTCCATGTTATTTGACCCATTAGGATTAGTTAGTCCTATAGTTATTAGGGGAAAATGTTTAGTGCAAGAGGCTTGGCGAGAAAAGTTAGACTGGGACACAGAATTAGGTGAAACGTATGCTGAACAGTGGAAACAGATTCGGAAGGAATTTGAAAAAACATCAACTATAAGTATTCCCAGGATGATAAACAGTAACGAGAAGTCACATTTACACATTTTTTGTGATGCTTCTCAGAAGGCATATGGAGCAGTAGCTTATTGTGCAACAGGACATGACAGTAAAATTATTATGTCTAAAGCCAGAGTTGCACCAATTAAGGGAAGAACCCTACCTCAAATGGAATTGGCTTCCATAGAGATAGGAACTAAATTGGCCAGGTATCTAACCACTACTCTGGATACTCAGCTTGAGGATATTTATATATGGACTGACAGTGAAATTTGTCTTTACTGGATAGGAAAGGATGACAGTAAAATTCCTTTTGTCCACAATAGAATGAAGACTATAAGAGAAATGTCTTCTAAATTTAAGTTTATGCATGTATCCTCTAAACAAAATCCAGCTGACTTACTTTCAAGAGGTTCCACAGTAAAGAAATTGATCAAGGATGACTTGTGGTTTAAAGGTCCTAAATGGTTACTCACTAAGGATTGGCCTGAGCAAAAACTGTATAGTATTGCTGAGGTTAGTTTTGTAAACTTGGATCCAGTAGTACCTGAGCCAGGAATAATTGACATTAGCAGATTCTCATCTATAAAACAACTCATTAACACCACTAGGTTAGTTGTTAAATTTTTGAATAAGAAAGTGGGGTTTAAGAAGTTTGATCCCATGGAATATTGGTTGAGAAGGATACAAAAAAAGTATTATGGAGAGATTTTTAACCTTTTATGTCAAGGCACTGATAAGAACAAATTGATCCGAGATTTAGGATTGTTCTTAGACGGAAAGGGACTGATTAGATGCCGTGGCCAAATAATAAAGGCTGATTTGCCTCTCCAAACTAGACATCCAATACTGCTACCCAAGAAAGATTATTTTGTAGAGTTAATTGTAAAGGAAGCCCATGACTTAACTCTTCATGGAGGTGTGCCGCAGACCTTGGCCCGAGTCCGCGAAAGGTATTGGATCCCTAAGGGTAGATAGGTTGTAAACAAATATCTCAAAGGCTGTATAATATGCAGGAGGTATGAGCAAAGGCCATATGACTACCCAGGACCACCTGCTTTACCAGGGGATAGGGCAAATATTAGTAGGCCCTTCAAGGTAACTGGAGTTGATTACACATGGGCTATAACTGTTACGGGTGAGGGAACTCCCCATAAAGTGTATATATGTTTGTTTACTTGCACCTACACGAGGGCAGTCCATCTAGAAATGGCAGAAGATCTCAGTTCAGAGACATTCCTGAATGTATTTAGAAGATTTGCTGCTAGAAGGTCTTGTCCTACCAGATTAATAAGCGACAACGGAACTAATTTCGTTGGAACAGCACCGAGCACCATGGCAAAATGGATTTACAGAAAGAATGATTGGAATAGTAAAGAACTGCCTAAGGAAAACTCTACACAGAACTAAGATCACCAGAGAGGAACTGAGAACGGTGATAACTGAAATTGAGGCTAGGATTAATAATAGACCATTAACCTATTTAGATGATACTAGCCTTGGAATTGAAGCATTGACACCTTCTCATATGCTGCATGACAGGAAACTTCATCCAATACCTTGTGTGGATATCCAGGAGGAAATAAATGATCCTACAATTGGAACTAATGAACTAGGACAACATCTGCGCGAGGGATACTAACGTCTTAAAAGGGTATTGGACATCTGGAATAGACACTGGAGTGAAGAATATCTCTTGAGTCTAAGAGAAAGATATTATGGGGTTCAGGCTGCCAGCAACAAATCAGTTATAAATATAGGAGATGTGGTCTTAGTAAAAACAGAACAACCAAGATCCCAGTGGCCATTAGCTAAGGTGATTTCCACACATCCGGACTCAGAGGGGGTGCTAAGACTTGTAAAAATTAAATGTAGGGGACATCTCAGCATGAAAACGATAGATAAACTGGTGCCCCTAGATTTAACGGTTCCCCTGCAAAACAGAGGACGGTGGAGAACAATTGGGTCAAGATGTGCGACCTAGAAGGGTCGCAGCACAGGGCTCTAGAGATCTGTGGAGAGAGCTTCGGGCAAAGGGACATATTACATGATACAGCGTATCATTTTTCACCCGGCCCCAAAACTGTGGGAAATATTTTTCCCCCGAGCGATTGCGCTCTTTACCTTTAGTTGTCGATCGTTAAAGAGCAGAGGAAAACGTACTTGAGAGGTTTAAAAACCAAGAGATTACGTTCCGTTAATTCTTATTATTAATAAATTAAATGCTACTGCATTTAACACTGGTAGACAACTATGTACATACATGTAAAAGCTAGGGAATTTTCCCTTGAC
>JAGKTI010025686.1:0-12461 GCA_018397915.1 Birgus latro
CGCTCTCACTCTTGACTTCTGTCCTTCCAACAGGGTCCAAGCTTCACTTCCATACGTCAGAGTTGGTATCACAACACTGTCATGTAACAACTTTTTCACTTCCATGCTCACTTCCCTGTTTCTTATCACTGCTTTCAACGAACCAGCAACCTTCCTTCCCTGCTGCACCCTCTCGAGCACTTCACCCTCCAGACTTCCATCCTTACTCATCACACTGCCCAAATACTTAAATTCACTCACATTCTCCATATCCTTCCCATCCAATCTCACTGCACATTCACTGGCTTCACTTCTCTCGAAGACCATCACTTTACTTTTCCCTACATTCACCTTTAGATTCCGTTTCTTACACACTCTCCCAAACTCATCTACGAAGCCTTGCAGCTCCCCTTCGTCTTCGCTCAAGAACACAGTATCATCTGCAAACAACAGTACAGGGAGTTTCCAAACACTGCCCTCCCTCAGTAGGGCCGCTCCAACATCCACTGCCCGACCCTGTATCTCTTTTATAACCCCATCCATATACAGATTGAACAACCTTGGAGACATGAGACATCCTTGTTTCAATCCAACCTTCAAATGGAAAGATTCACTCAGTTTGCCATCCACACACACTGCAGCCTTAGCACCCTCATACATACTCTTCACTGCCTTCAACAACTTCCCATCCACTCCATATATTCTTAATACCTTCCACAAACCTTGTCTATCCACCCTGTCATATTCTTTCTCCAGATCCATGAAGGCTGCATACAACTTCTTGCCCTTCTCTAGAAACTTTTCCACTAACGATCTAAGAATGAATATCTGGTCTATACAACCTCTTCCCTTCCTAAAACCTGCTTGTTCTTCTCCAACTAATTCCTCAGTAATATCCCTAACTCTGTCAATAAGTATCCTACCATATACTTTTCCTATTACACTGAGAAGGCAAATGCCCCTATGATTACCACACACTGCTTTTTCACCTTTCCCTTTGTACAAAGGAATAATTATACCTGACTTCCAATCCTCCGGGTCTCTACACCCCTCCCAAGCCAATCCCATAGAGACTGAATGAGCCAAAATGCCCACTAGGCGTTCTTTACATTCTGAACAAGCTATGTATTAAGAACCTAGCTTGTACTTATTGTAGCAGAACTTAAATAATGTAGGACCACTAAAATGGCAGGTTGCCATCATATGCCATCATTGATATTTTAATTTTTGTTTATGATAAATATAAACAATTCACACTACGTCATATATAAGTGTTCTATTGGTATTATTTATATTACAGTATATGACATTACTATGATTCACAGTTTCACACAACAGTGTAGATATTTAACAAAGAGAAATATGCTTTTTAAACAGCGCGGTGAATGTGTCCGTCCAATGTGCAGAGCCATCTTCTGGAATACTAGACTTTTCAGAAGCACCCCATTGATCGAGGAGGGAAAATTCACCCCATTGAATGTGTGTACCATTCTTGATACTTGAGGAGTCAGCAAAGCCTGCACAACCATGCCCTCTGCTATCTCATCTCTGTCTGGGTTGTCAGGGAAATGAAACTGAGTATGACCCATTCTGTTGATATCCCTCTTTCTTTGGTAATTAACATTGATCATGCCCTCTTCTGGCACTGACTCAGTGACTACAGTCCATAATGTTTAGACAACTTCTTGGCTGTATAATGAAACAGTACAGTAATGAACACTAATAAGGGGACAGGGTAGTCCGCCACTGGAGGGAAGATTAATCGCACTCGTCCACCTCCAACTCCCCTTCCGTACCCCCACAAAACCACCAATTTGTTAGGCAGACGGATGAGAGATCTGAACCTTTGCTGTCTCTCATGTTTTGCCATGTGTAATATTAGTATAATTTGTTACAAGTATACATCCACCTTCAGCTCAGTGAAAAATAATTATGTTGAGGCTTTATCAGATTTCAGTAGAATGACCCTACTGTGTGGAATTTATTCCAAATGTTTATTCGTATTCTAAATGATGTAATAAAATCTAATTAACATTGACAAGTTATATGACTACTAGCCCTGAAAGTCCCACTCCTGCCTTATCATGTGGGGAGCCACATGTCCACCAACCCTGGCCACACAATCTTCTCAGCCACCCTGGCGACCCACACATTCCGATGACCCATCTTCCCCACCAACCTTAATCACCCATCCTTCCCACCCTGCTCACCCAACAGTGCCATCCATGCCATCAACCCATCCAGCCCTCGAACTGTACCCACTTATCTCTCACCTTAGTTCAGGGTAACTGCAGTGATTTCTTGTTTAAAGCTGTGCGTAAGAAGCGTTACGTCTTTTTCCGGTAATGTTCCTCACGTTATGCAAGTAACGTGTGTGACGGAGCCTATGGCTTACCGGAGACTCTTGCAAGATATCACTGGGCTACATTAGTATGGTACTGGGATGCCTATTTATAATATAAAGTTATGTTAGTTAGGGAGGGGGAGGCTGAGGATGAGATGGATGGATGGAGTGAAGAGGTATATGAGAGAGGGGAGTGTGAGCTGGGAGCAAGGCAGTGAAGTGGCATTGGATAGGGCGACATGGAGACGATTTGTTTGTGACCACTCCCTACGGGATTGAGGCATCTGGCAATAGATAGATGTTAGTTTTCTCCAATTCGTAAGCTGTGTATGGGAAAAATGTTTAAAAAAAGTCACACACGTTACTCCTGAAGCACTTCTGCTTCAAGGTCAATGCACAGTCTGACCACAAAGTATATGTAAACAGCTGTAGTGAATAATACAACTCAGGCAGAGGCTGTTTCGATAAAAACCAATGACATCATTCCATTCAGTACATACGTGGGTCAGTGATAAGAAGAAAATCACTAATTTCGGCATGAATTTTTCTTCAGTAACATGGAATGGCTTTTTAATTCCTAAACTCTCAGTAGACATTTTAGAAACTTTTTCTGTCCAGATTCATAAAGTTCAATGTTTAAGCTTTAAAATGATATATAGTTTCTATATTTTTGATCAATTCTGAGATTAATACTAAAGGTTTACATTTTCATGCATTGACCCATAAGTAAATGGAAGTGCATTTTTACTTTATTGTTAGAATGGATTACAGGTGCTCCTTCTCTAATGTGGGCATTTGCTTCTGCACCGACCTCGCGGTAGGCAAATATTGTGTTAATGGGACTCTTGAAAACCCCTATTTCCTTCTGCACCCCTGCCTAAAGTCCACTTTTTCCCCTCTTGTGGTGCAAATTTTTTTTTTACCCCCCAATTAAACCTCCTGAAAGCATTAATATGGTTATAAAAAATACATTAGGTCAATACAGGATTTTTTATTTACTGTACTGTATGGTACCTTATGTGAGGAGAAGAGCAGACACACTAGCAACACTCCAAACATTACTTTCTATGTCCTCCTCAGCCCGCCCGGTTCAAATATACGTGTTATGTTAACAATGCCCAAGTTAAAATGTTTATTTCCTTCCGCAAAATCATGCCGCGTTAGAGCAGTATTGCGCTACAGCAAACCGCGTTAGGGGAGGAACACCTGTAAATGGTATGTAATTCCTCTAAGAATCACATTCCCCCCATTTCCAGATTGCTGGATCTGACCCAGTTATATACAGTGGAACCCCGGAATTCATATGCCTTTCAACTTCAACTCGGTTTTCGTACAGCTTTTTCGTCCAAAAATCGCTCCAGTTTTCGTACGGCGACCCGCTATTCGCACTAAGAGATGCAGCATCGTAGGTACTACGTGGTCACCAGTCCCGCTTTGTCTTCCGCCAGATACGTATCAGTCATACAGGCTCCATTAAACTTTGTGATATATTATGTACTGTACTTTTATTAGAAAATTGTACATAATCATGGGCCCTAAGAAGATTATTGAGTCAGCTGGAGCTAAAAGAAAAACGGTGAGAACAACAATTGAGCTGAAAAAAAAACTCGCTGCAAAGTTTGAAAGTGGAACCCGTGTCTCCGATCTTGCCATTCTGTATGGTATGGCGAAATTTACCGATTCATTCGTGCTAAAGAACAGATTAATGCAAGATACATTGTTTCTTATGGAGAAAAATGATTCAGTTTTCGAACAATTCGCAACTCGTACAGCCTCCAGGAATGAATTGTGTACGAATTTGGGGGTTCTACTGTATTTTCAATATTTACTTTTAACCCTGGTAATTAAAATGTTGTAGAAAAGGGATTATGAATCATTGGATTAAACTTGTGTTTTGATGGAAATATTGATTTGTTTGTTTCCAGAATTTAGGTGATACAGTACAGCACAATCCCAGTTTACTGGGAAACTTGAGAAATGTACCATCCCAGCTACCAATTTTTCCCAGATATCTGACTTATATATATAGGTTGTATCATTTCAGGTTATTCAGTACTTACCACTCATATCCAGGATCACACTAACAGATTCCAGTTAACATTACCTCCTCTTAAACACACCCCATGGACATAACACACATGCTTGCAGTGTCTTACAGTAGTGCAAATGCACAAGGTAAGTGTATTCTGTTAAAATTATTTACTCATCAAAACATGGAAAAATAAACTAAAAAAGGAAATTTTGAACATTTATTCATGAATTGATGATATGGCAAGTAATGTATTATAGAGTTATGACTCCTGTGCTCACATATCAGCTTTGTATCTTATATAGCCACAGCCCACCTGTCTGTTTCTTCACTCCTCTTTTATTACTCAGCAATTTTACAGAAAATAAAATAAGTACAAAGGTTACCTTCTTTATCCACTCTGGATAACCTCACTCAGGGAGTGCCTGCTGCAGTAGTGCCCAACAGCCAGTTACTCGGTCCTTGTTTTGCATAAACCCTTGCTCGACATTTTCTTCTCGACCTGGTAAAGTCGTTTGGGGTAAACATCTCCACAGCAAGCATGACTCATCTGCATTTCAAATTTGTTTTGCAGTTATGTTCACTCATAAGCCTGTTGAATTCATCACAAAACTCTTCTGCTGATTTGCGCTTTTCCGAAATGTCTATTCCACGTCTGTCTTTGAAGCGATTTAACCGTCTTACAGTATAATCACACTTGACTTCAGTATTTATTTTACTATGAATCTCCTGCTTTTTCTTGGATAAGAGGACACAGAATCGATGCTTACTTAGATCTTTCAAAGCATAATCTCTCAAACACTGCTAAATTTAGATCTTCCATTTACGGCTGATGAAGAGTACTGGGTATGCATTTTTTCATTGGACTTACTCATGTTGCTTTTCACACAAAAATTCCTTGAACTTGGGTTCCTTTTCCATGATATCGTAATTTAGGAATTTCTTATGTTATAACCAGTCATTACTATCTCATAATGTTCACCTAACAAGTTTGTTGCATATATCCATCTTCTCATTTAATGTTCACTTTGGACCATCACAGAATGTAGAAATCGCCGTGTATCACAACACAGCAATGAGAGGTTGCCTGTTGACTGACGGTGGTAAGCTGATTAGTGATTTGTGGAGGGTGACTGAATTAGAGGAGGGGGAAGAGGAAGTCTGGGAAGGGGATTAACAACAACCTTGACTGAAAATTGAAGGGGGTTAACAAAACAAAATCCCTTCACATGACAATGCTCGACCTTGTCCAGTTTTACATGACAAGTGGTTATTCTTTGGTATGGTACACTTTCAAAGTGTTGCACGTTTTTTTTTATTATTTATTTATTTATTTTTTTCCTATCTATCTATTGCCAGACGCCTCACCCCCACATGGGGTGGCCATAAACAGATCGCCTCCATGTCACTCTGTCCCCCGCCATTTCACTACTCCGCTCCCAACTCACACCCCCCTCTTTCATGTACCTCTCCACTCCATCCTTCCATCTCATCCTCGGCCTCCCCCTCCATCACATACACTCTCCTCGTCAGTCTTTCACTCTCCATCCTCTCCACATGCCCAAACCACCTTAATGTGTTTCTCCTAACGCTTCCTATCACATCCATAACCACACCACAACAATCCTTCACTTCCTCATTTGTTAGTCTGTCTCTCCATGTGACTCCACATGCTCCTCTCAAATAACTCATTTCCACTGCGTTCACTCTTGACTTCTGTCCTTCCAACAGGGTCCAAGCTTCACTTCCATATAGTATCACAATACTGTCATGTAACAACTTTTTCACTTCCATGCTCACCTCCCTGTTTCTTATCACTGCTTTCAAGGAACCAGCAACCTTCCTTCCCTGCTGCACTCTTTCAAGCACTTCACCCTCCAGACTTCCATCCTTACTCATCACACTACCCAAGTACTTAAATGCACTCACATTCTCCATATCCTCCCCATCCAATCTCACTGTACATTCACTGGCTTCACTTCTCTCGAAGACCATCACTTTACTCTTCCCTCTTTTCTGGTTGTCTGCCGATTCCGAACTTTCTTTACCCCTGCACAGTTGTTGACCTTGTACACGGGTTTTATTCACCCGTGTATGGAGTACAACTCTCGTGTGGGGAGGCTCCCCAGATGCAGCTCTTCTCAATAGGGTGGAGTCAAAGGCATTTTGTCTCATTAACTCTCCTCCACTTACTGATTCCCTTCAACCTTTGTCTCTTCGCCACACTGTTGCATCTTTATCTCTCTTCTATCGCTACTTCAACAGTCACTGTTCCTCTGAACTGTCTGCCTGCATCCCTCCACCTCTACTACGGGCACGTAGTACCCGTCTAGCAACAAACTGTCATCCCTTTTCTGTCCCACTCTCTAATGCAAAAGTTAACCATTACTCCCAGTCCTTCATGTATGCAACTGGTCAACTCTGGAACTGTCTTCCTCTGTCTGTATTTCCCACTTCCTATGATCTCCAGTCTTTCAAACACAATGTGTCCAGGCATCTCGAAATGAACGGATCTTGAATTTGACTCTCTTTTGTATTGTTTTTGCTTTTTCTTGGAAGGAACAGTATGCAGGCCCATGGCCTTTGGTTCCTTCTTCCTTGCATTAAAAAAAAATGAATAAATAAAATAAAAAATAAAAAATCTCAGTTATCTGGATATCAGATATTCAGGATTGTTCTGCAGGTGGATGACTGCCTCCGATGCTGGGAGGCTCTATCATGGGTATGAAGAATAAATACAAGTTTAGTGTTTGGCCATTTTGTTAGTTAGGGAATATTTAGCCTCACATAAGAAGAATCAGATTTCAAGCAGGTACATTGTTGCAGATCACTATACACATCTTAGATTTCTTTTTTCCAACAGCTTCCAGCAACTGTTAAGAATTAATTAGTTGGTTTTGGCACATAGTTTAGCTTGCAGTCTATAGTAAGTGTTTGTACCATGGCCATCCTCAATACTGGGATTCCTAAAGAGGAAGCATGGGATTATTATTATGCATGAGCAGAGTTGTTAGTGGTTATGATACATTTGCTGGTTAGGATAAGTATACTTGCATTATGTATGGTTGTTATGACTGTATTGTTTTTCAGACTAAAAAAGTGAAGTCAAGAAAAAATGATAACTGGGAGCGGCAGCCATCTTGGAACAGTAACCGTGGTAATGCATTCCAGCGCGTTCAGGACCAGCGCAACTCTGGCACCTGGCCACCCCACCACCACAGCAACTACCACAATTATCACAACAGCTACCACAGCAGCCCTAGCAGTGGTAGCCACAGTTCCTCCTATTACCGTGGTGGGCAACAGCAACACTGGAACAAGAACAACTACCGCCACAACAATAAACCCTGGAATAAGTGGAATAACAACAGCAATAACAAACCATGGAACCATAAAAACAAATTTGGGAAGCCAAATTTCTACAAAAAACACAAGGATAAATATAAGCACTGGAACCATTGACCTTAAACCTGTGTGGTTTTGTTGAGACATTATGACAGATGTATATGAGTCTGAGAAAGAAGTTTATTCCTGACTAGTTTTGCACAGAGGCTTCTGAAGAAGCCTCTGTGTGAAGCTAGTCTGAAATAAACTTCTGTTTCAGACTCACGTTCCTGTGCAGTTTGTTTACATGCAAAGAGCAGCACCTGTTAAGTATAATCATAAAAGGAGGAGGGTCTGATATAAGTGAATGGGAGAATGTTAATGTAGGCAAGTTTAACCTATTTAACACTGATGTCTTCATGATTTATTTTTTCTCCTACCATATTATTTTATTCAGCCTTTGAGAAATTTTTCCAAGCTGGTGGGATTAGATATAGCATTCACTAATTTCCCAGTGGCTATAGGTTGCTTCCATGTTGAATAAAATCATCTGGTGGGTACAAGGATTATCACAGGAATGAGGGGATTAATCTCTTTAGTCTGAGGATATTTTTCTTACTGCTGAGGGACTTATATTTAAGTTAAAAAGACCACCTTATGCTGCAGGACTTACTTAAAACCATTTCTGATCCCCTCTTTACTACAGTTTGTCACCCTTAGCTGAATAACATTGCTTAGTGGTAACCAAAATAATAATAGTAATAATAACAAAAAATACATCAGTCGTTTGTTATGGTAACTAATTCGATGATTCTTTTTTTTTTTCCACTCTATGTACTTTATTTAGCTCATGGGAGATCTTTTATTGAGAAATGGTTATGAAGGCAGTTTTAAATTTATATATATGTCATTTTGTTTCATTTCAATTATAAAGGCTCCAGCATGCTTGCATGTGTCAGCCTTGGTTACCTAATGGTGGCTGTGCATGCTGCTTGATTTCTGGCAGCCTCCCTGTTCAGTTCCTTATCCCTGAGGTCACATTCAGTGACTTTGTCCCATGTCTTTTTAAGTCTGCCTCTCGCAGCCCTACCTCAGACATTAACATTTTTCACTTTTTGCTACCATTTACCATCTCCCATCCTCTCCAGTTGCCTAAACCATCTCAATCCACCCCTTCTCATCACAATACCAATACACTCCAGTCCCATCCATCCTCTCAACTCTTCCATCATAAACCTAACTCTCCCAAGCCTAGCATTCAAGGATACACACACACACACACACACAGTATATATAAGTTTATGTATATGAAGTCCTTGGGCTGTAAGGATTAAATTTGGTTTGAGTAGTTTCTTTTATCTATTCACTTCACATTATTGCTTGTTATTCCATTATTTTGCTTCTCCATCTTCGTGTACAGTACAGCAACCCCTCTATTTGCATGGGCAATTCACCATTTGATCATATAGATAACGCCCTACCTATAATCAATAAGTGTGGCAAAAAAATCAACATGCTCATGAAAATTCCAGAAATCAGCCTCCAAAACACAGGCTGCTGGGTGCTGTAATTGAACATCTCATTTGGTGACATATTTCATCTAGGCTGGCGATGTTTACTTGGATTCTGCAACTGTTGATCATGAACCAAATGACCCATTTCTTATATTTATCATAATTAGAGAACCAGCATTCTCAGCACTGTATTTGTCTCAGAATGTGAAATTCTCGTAATTACCCGATCTTGATCATCAGTTTCTATTCTTGTGAATACAGCAGTTCACATTTTGTTCTTTTAGTCAAGTTTACCGGTAAATAATTCTGTCAACACTTCAATTTAATCTTAATTACTATCTCAGTCAAATCAAAAGCATACTTCCATCACCGGTATCGATTGAGAAACTTCTTGACTTAGTGTGGAATGCATAAAGTGTTGTTATATTTTGGGGTTGTTTGCATGTGGAAGCCAGTCACTCACAATTACCATAGTAAACTATACTTAGCCAGTAACTTATTGCACTGGGTGCTCGTATCTTCATATATATTTTCACTCTCCTGTCTAGTCAGAAATGTTTATTGACAGTTGTTTGGGGGGATTTTATGAAGTGAGACATTTGTGTGATGCTAAAAACAAAAACAGTGAAGCAGTTTAGTTGTTTACTGTGGCGTTAAATTCACTGATAAATGATACGCTGTGGCTTCCACACTTTCTACGCTGGCTATTTTTAGAGGTAGAGACAGGCTTCAGCAAGTTCCCAAATCATCCCATCCCCTGTCATGGTAAGTGATCATCAGTCATTTACCACTTTGTACACTCTTAGTAACACCACTTTTTTTTTTTATGCCCAGTAATGTTCCTAGAGTTGTATATTTACAACATTGAATGTTAGTTATCATCAAGGATTGGGGAGATTAAAATTTTTCCAGTGGCTAAAAGGGAGACTTTGGGTAAATTTTTGAATTTCACCATACCAATTACCCTTATAACATGAGTATCAGTGGTACCATATGCATAATAAAAATAAACATTATCTGTGCAGGTGGAGGGGGTGCTATACTTATTTCATTCTTGTCATCAGTCAGACTTCATTTCATGTAAGTGAGCTAGGTAATATCTTCTGCAGTTTATTCTTATTCTTCCAGACAGTATATTTAGCTTAGGATAAGATTTTTAAACTGGGGAGGTTAGATACAGCATTAACCCCTCTCCAAGCTGATCATATTTGTAACTTAGCCCCCACTCCCATCCCACCCCCCAAGACGTTGTTTCATAACCACTGTAAATTGTATCTCATATTTAGGCCTGCAGCATGTTCAGTGCACACCTTAACTGTGCCTCATGTAAAGTCTACAGCGCAGCAACGGTTAATAAACCCTTTCAATAGGAGAGGCCTTTTCTAAGTTGAATAAAATTGTCTGGTAGCAGCAGAGGTTAATCAGAAAAGATATCGGCTGGATTAAAGGAGATAATCTGAATCTTTTCAGCGCTGGCATTGAGAGGGCTCTCTCTCCGTGCTAAGGGATGTTTGTATGCAGCATGTGTTTGAAGTGTAATGCTGTATGGTAGTGAGACCTGGGCAGTAAAGGAAGAGGCAGGGCCGGCTTTAAGCCAGTTGGACCAATTGCTTCCAGCTGGGCTCTGTGTCTGAGGAAGCCCCACGCTAGGGAGCTAGGGTAGGGGAGAGCGGTAATGGTTCGAACAGTGAATTTCCTGAGAAACATATGGGACCTATGGCTGCGAGGTCTTGTGTGAAAATGTGAGAGTGTGTTTACTTCAACCACACGGAACCTCCAAGCTACAAAATGCCACACTTTTTGATGCAGGTCAGATTTTGTGTTTTTTTGCACCTTGTTTGTTTTAATTTGAATGTACAATATATCGTAAGCTCTTCTTCCATGAATATGTCAAGCAGCAAATTATACATTGTTATGGTGAATCTGTGTTGCATGTAGAAGATTTTGCTATCAAAAACCATTGTTAAACTTTTGTGTGAAGTTTGAGGGTACCCAGCAATCTGTGTACTGGTTGACGGTCGATTTCTTTTTTTAAGTAAACGATTTATTTGGGTGATGAATGTGCTGAAATATCCTGTGATATAGTTAATTTGATAAATTTAAAGTAAAAATTTGGATATACAGTTGCACAAAAAGAGGTTGATGGCAATGCGAATCTCAAGTGGCAGTGATGCCATAAACCTGCCAAGCCTGGAGACAAAACAAGACTGATTCCCCACTAAGTTGTGTGATTGTGGTTCTGCTGATTAATCAAGCTTTACTTCGTCATGGCCAAGTCAGCAAATGACCACCATTGGTATGTTGTTGCATCGTGCAAGAACACAAGTAGAATCCATCCATCCATTATCCAATCCTATGTCGCCCCACAGAGGAGCTTAGGAGCCCGGGGCTAGGCAGGTTGGTCCTGACATTTAAGATGAGAGTGACCAGCCTCACTTATCCCTGAGTGGCATTATGTGAGCAATAACACACCAGAAAAAAAATTCCTCTCTTCCAAGAGACATGAAAACCAGGGAGCTGTGGTGGCGAGCGGTGCATCGGGAGTACCCCACCACAAAAGGCAACTCCTACTGTTGTGAAGCGGTGCAAGGAAGTACTGAATCGGCGGTCATTTACCGAAGTGGCACTTTTAAATGGAAAATATCGTTTTTATCACCATGTAGGTTCATGCACACAGAAATCTAGTCACAAATTTGTGCCTGATATGACTATTAATAAAAAAATCAGGTTTCAGAGCTAAAACATGCTAAAGTTAGCATCTATTTACCTCTCAGGTCATCAACGTGCATTGACAGACTTCTATTTTGCATAAATATTGATTTTAAGCACAAGTAAATGCATTTGCTTTGCAAAACAGTAATTACATAAAACAGAAGTCTGTCAAGACGAGTTGTCAGCCGAGAGGTGAAACACTTCCGTTTACTTTAGCAACTTTTTTTACTCTGAGTCCTGAATTTTTATAGATAGTCAAATTAAACACAAAGTTTTGACTGGATCTGATAATTAGGTGTGTATGAACCTATTTAGTGAAAAAAATTATAATAGCCTAACACAGTTTAACCCCTTAACCCCAGGTGACGACCATAGTCTATCTAGCAAAACATGCTGTACACCCTGGGTGACCACTATAGTCATCTAGCAAATTTTGAAAAATCGGGGTTGTTTTCCTCCCATCTGCCACCCTCCACCCTCACAGTCAGTAAGATATATTAGAAAATAGTGTATATATATATATATATATATATATATATATATATATATATATATATAT
>JAGKTI010025687.1:0-13879 GCA_018397915.1 Birgus latro
ATTTCTGCCCGGAATCGTGCTAAGTCTGTCCTTCGCTCTGCTAAAAACAATTTCATCCGTGCTAAATGTTCCCAACTCTCCAACTCGAATTCTTCTCGCTTCTTCTGGCACCTTGCCAAAAACCTTTCTAACAACTTTACCTCATCATCCTTCCCTCCTCTTTTCTACTCTGATGGCTCTGTAGCTATTTCTTCTACTGATAAAGCAGATCTCTTTGCTCAGACTTTCTCCTCCAATTCCACCTTAGACGATTCCGGTGCTATTCCTCCATCACTTCCTCCCTCTGACTTCCTCCTGACTGACATTAAAATTTCTTCAGCTGATGTGTTTTCTGCCATCACTGGCCTCAATACTAAAAAGGCATATGGTCCTGATGGAGTCCCTCCTGTTGTCCTCAAAAACTGTGCTTTTGTGCTTACACCCTGCCTAGGTAAACTCTTTCGCCTTTGTCTCTCAACTTGTACCTTTCCTTCTTGCTGGAAGTTTGCTCTCATTCAGCCAGTCCCAAAGAAGGGTGACCATTTCCAACCCTCTAACTATCGTCCAATTGCTTTAACATCCTGTGTATCAAAAGTTTTCGAGTCAGTTCTTAACAGAAAAATTTTAAAGCACCTTTCCTGTCACAACCTTCTTTCTGATCGTCAGTATGGGTTCCATCAGGGACGCTCCACTGGCGATCTTCTCACCTACCTTTCAGACTCTTGGTCATCCTCCTTTCGGAACTTTGGCGAAAGCTTTGTCATTGCACTTGACATCTCAAAGGCTTTCGATCGAGTCTGGCATAAATCTTTAATTTCCAAACTGCCCTCTTACGGTTTCTATCCTTCTGTCTGTGCCTTCATCTCTAGCTTCCTTTCTGGTCGTTCTATAGCTGCTGTTGTAGACGGCCATCGTTCCTCTCCTAGACCTATCAACAGTGGTGTTCCTCAGGGTTCTGTCCTATCACCTACTCTCTTCCTTTTATTCATCAATGACCCTCTAAGCTGTACATCTAACCCTATCTACTCATATGCTGATGATTCCACCCTTCACCTTTCCATTCGGTTCCTGCAACGTCCATCTCAGCAGTTACTTCAACAAAAAAGGGATGAGGCTATGGCACACCTAATGTCTGATTTGGCTCGTATCTCTGATTGGGGTAAAAATAATCTTGTTATTTTTAATGCAACCAAAACTCAGTTCTTACACTTATCAACCCGACAAAATCTTCCTCAGGAATACCCACTAATGTTTAATAATGAACAGTTATGTCCTGCATCATCCTTGAACATGCTTGGGGGTTTCATTCTCTCGGGATTTGTCTTGGAAAGAACATATTACATCTCTTGTGAAATCTGCTTCCAAGAGATTAGGTGTGCTAAGCCGATTCCGAACTTTCTTTACCCCTGCACAGTTGTTGACCTTGTACACGGGTTTTATTCGCCCGTGTATGGAGTACAACTCTCATGTGTGGGGAGGCTCCCCACATGCAGCTTTTCTCAATAGGGTGGAGTCAAAGACTTTTCGTCTCATTAACTCTCCTCCTCTTACTGATTCCCTTCAACCTTTGTCTCTTCACCGCACTGTTGCTTCTTTATCTCTCTTCTATCGCTGCTTCAATGGTCACTGTTCCTCTGAACTGTCTGCTTGCATCCCTCCACCTCTACGACGGGCACGTAGTACCCGTCTAGCAACATACTCTCATCCCTTTTCTGTCCCACTCTCTAATGCAAGAGTTAACCGTTACTCCCAGTCCTTCATTTATGCAACTGTTCAACTCTGGAACTGTCTTCCTCTGTCTGTATTTCCTACTTCCTATGATCTCCAGTCTTTCAAACGCAGTGTCTCCAGGCATCTCGAATTGAACGGATCTTGAATTTGGCTCTCTTTTGTACTGTTTTTGTTTTTTCTTGGAAGGAACAGTATGCCGGCCTGTGGCCTTTGGTTCCTTCTTCCTTGCATAAAAAAAATAAATTTGATTAATGTAGTGAAGGTATAACACAGTACAATACTGCAATGGTGGTGAAAACCACTGATGCAATCCGGACTAGTGTCTGATATATCGGAAAAAGTCCGGATTAGCAGGGGTAAGTCCGGATGTCGCTTTTATCGGAAAATCGCATATTTTGGACTGCCCTGAGCCCCAATTAGTCCGTTATAGTGAGGTCTTACTGTATTGAACTACAAGGCTCAAATTTTAATACAAACATAAGTGGATCAATACCTGTATGACAGTATAATTTCAGTTATATTCCTTTGCAGTTTATATAGATACATACCCAGGAATATGGACCACATTGTGCAACAAAACGGGGTGATATGGTCTGACACTAAGGGTTGATTATGGACCACAAGAAAAAAATCATATTTTTACATTTAGTAGCTAGTTAATTAGTTTCCTTGGTTATATTTCTTAGCTCAGTCAATATACTGAGTCCTAGGATGCTCCCTTAACTGAAAAAAAAAATCTGGCATTAGCCAAAATAAAATCTCTTGTTAGCCTGAATAATCTATCTATCTATCTATTGCCAGACGCCTCAGTCCCGAACGGGGTGGCCACAAACAAATCGCCTCCATGTCACTCTGTCCCCTGCCATTTCACTACCATGCTCCCAACTCACACCCCCCTCTCTCATATACCTCTCCACTCCATCCCTCCATCTCATCCTCGGCCTCCCCCTCCCTCTCGCCCCCTCCACCTCACTCACATACACTCTCCTCGTCAATCTTTCACTCTCCATCCTCTCCACATGCCCAAACCACCTTAACGTGTTTCTCCTAATGCTTCCCATCACGTCCCGAACCACACCACAACGCTCCTTCACTTCCTCATTTGTTAGTCTATCTCTCCATGTGACTCCACATGCTCCTCTCAAATAACTCATTTCCACTGCTCTCACTCTTGACTTCTGTCCTTCCAACAGGGTCCAAGCTTCACGTCCATATGTCAGAGTTGGTATCACAATACTGTCATGTAAAAACTTTTTCACTTCCATGCTCACCTCCCTGTTTCTTATCACTGCTTTCAACAAACCAGCAACCTTCCTTCCCTGCTGTACCCTTTCGAGCACTTCACCCTCCAGACTACCATCCTTACTCATCACACTGCCCAAATACTTAAATTCACTCACATTCTCCATTTCCTTCCCATCCAATCTCACTGTACACTCACTGGCTTCACTTCTTTCGAAGACCATCACTTTACTCTTCCCCACATTCACCTTTAGATTCCATTTCTTACACACTCTCCCAAGCTCATCTACCAAGCCTTGCAGCTCCCCTTCGTCTTCACTCAACAACACAGTATTATCTGCAAACAACAGTACAGGGAGTTTTCAAACACTGCCCTCTCTCACTAGGGCCGCTCCAACATCCACTGCCTGACCTTGTATCTCTTTTTTAACCCCATCCATATACAGATTGAACAACCATGGAGACATGACACATCCTTGTTTCAATCCAACCTTCAAATGGAAAGATTCACTCAGTTTGCCATCCACACGCACTGCATCCTTAGCACCCTCATACATACTCTTCACTGCCTTCAACAACTTCCCATCCACTCCATATATTCCTAATACCTTCCACAAACCTTGTCTATCCACCCTGTCATATGCTTTCTTCAGATCCATGAAGGCTGCATACAACTTCTTGCCCTTCTCTAGAAACTTTTCCACTAAGGATCTAAGAATGAATATCTGGTCTACACCTCTTCTCTTCCTAAAACCTCCTTGTTCTTCTCCAACTAATTCCTCAGTAATTTCCCTAACTCTGTCAATAAGTATCCTACCATATATTTTTCCTATTACACTGAGAAGGCAAATGCCCCTTTGATTGCCACACACTGCTTTTCCCCCTTTTCCTTTGTACAGAGGAATAATTATACCTGACTTCCAATCCTCCGGGACTCTACCCTCCTCCCAAGCCAATCTGCACACCTTCCACATCCATTCTATTACTCTCTCTCCCCCATGCTTCAGCATTTCACCACACACTCCATCAATTCCTGGGGCTTTCCCCATTTTAACTTTCTTCATTGCTTCCACCACTTCCATCCTGGTGATTTCTTCCTCTCTTCTCACAACCCTCCTTCTCCCTGCCATTCCCCAGCCACTTATACTTGCATTACTTTCATTCTCTATGTTCAACAGTTCATTAAAGTGTTTTCTCCATCTGTTTACTTTTTCTCCCTTCTCCACTAGTAATCTACCATTTTTATCTTTCAAACCCCCATTGACTTCGTTGGCACCCTGTCTAGCTCTCTTTACCTCCTTCCATAACATTTTCTTACATTCCCTCCACTTTGCACTCAAATTCCTTCCAAATTCCTCATCCACTCTCTTCTTACTCTCTCGTACTAATCTTTTCACCTCTCTCCTCCTCACTACATATAACTCTCTCGTCCGTCTCTCAGCTTCTTCGTTGCCCCTGTTCCTCATCCACTCATTATATGCTTTCTTCTTTTGTGCCACAGCCTCTCTCACCTCTTCAGTCCACCATGCTGTTCCCTGAACCCCCTTTCATCTTCTCTTCACCCCACACACCACCTCACATGCTGCTGAATAAAATAAAGTTTAAATTCAGTACATAATGGGTTTTTGTTCACATGTTGAAAATCAAGCTAATTCTTTTTAAAATATAACTCAGCTTTTCCAACAGGCTAAAAAAAAAATCCACTGTCCATAAAAAAAAAAAAAACAGCTAATTGGTTTATTTAGCTAGGAAAACCTACCTTTGTTGATTTAGCTACGTAGCACTTGAAGCTCGTGCTTGCATTTTTAAGCTCTGTAACTGAAAAGTGAAAGGCACTGTGCCCCTTACATCCAAAGGAGCATGAAAAATAAATTTTCAGAGGACAGAGGAGATGTCATCCCTTAGAGGCCAATCAAAATGACTGGTATTTGGCTTATTATACAAGAACTTCAGGGTTATATCATCACTGTTTATATCTGTCACCCTTCCAACATAATACTTCTTGTCAAAGTACACTGCATAGTATTTATTCATAGTAATGTTTCTCTGGATATCTGAATAGTATTTCCCTATTCGCTTTTCTGTTCCATGTTTCTCCCACCTTTGATCTCTCTCTCTCTCTCTCTGCCAGGCTCCTCTTCACTCTCACTGTAGGATACTATGGGTGTCAGTCCTTCTTCCTCTACATCTTCGTTCACAACTTCTT
Organism: Birgus latro; assembly: GCA_018397915.1. NCBI lineage: Eukaryota > Metazoa > Arthropoda > Malacostraca > Decapoda > Coenobitidae > Birgus > Birgus latro. The sequence goes on from JAGKTI010025687.1 coordinate 5,159, forward strand.
CAGTCATCCTTTTCTTTCCCTGACCTTTCTTTTTATTTTTATTTTTTTAGGATTTCTTTTTTTCTCATTTCCATTTCCTCTATAAATTCATCACTTATTATAACCCTTGCTACTGGAATTATTCTCCTTCAAACTTTCTTCCCAGAAGCAGCCACAGTGCATCTTACTGGAGGCCTCCTAACTGCAGCAGCAAAGATGTCTTCAAGATAGTAGAGCTGGACCACAATCACCCCAGCGATGAATTTTCACTGGGGTGGTTGTTGTAGGTGGTGGCGACCATCATCCACTCAATTGATGTTGTGCTGCCTACTTCTTCCTTAGCCTTTATCATTCTCTTTCTGAGCCTGCCCTCCTCTCTTCCTATTTCTCCCATCTTTCCTGTCACTTCTTATTGCTTTTCTTTCCTTTACAGGTGGCTTTACATTGAGTGACAAGCCAAATGGTTTCCTGTAAACCAAGAAACCATTTACAACGCTGGGTGGTAACCATATAACCAAACCATACGTGCTTCCTACATGTCAACAAGTGGGTTGGTCGAGGGTTAGTGCCCCTCCCCATAAAACAAATAACTCAGAGTCAAATGGCCACCCCTTGCGGGATTATGGCGTCTGGCAATAGATAGATAGATAGATTGATTATGGTCCAAAATTGAAAAATTTATTTAAAAAAAAAACAGGAAGAGTTAGAGCTTTTCTATTTGTTTTATGTGAAAGTAGCAACATCTAACTATTATATGACATAATTTTCATAGAGACTGACCCATTCAATTTTGCGCAGGAACAAAGTTTGTCAAAAGTGTTGATTTTGTAAACAAAAGTTCGCCAACAGTTTGTTTTGTGCCATTTTCGTCATATTTCCCTTCTGGTTCCTCAGTTCTGTAACACATCAAATTTCACATTCATGATCACCATGCAAATGTGAAAATAGTTGCTTTACAACACTGGATGTTCAAAACTGCCTATATGTTACATATCTAGATACCAGTGACCGAAATAGGAAGATGGACCGAATCAACCTGGACCACTTTATGGTCTGAATCACCCCTGTCGGCACTGTGCCTGATATATTACTACTACATACTGGTGTTTATACGATACTGTAAACCTGTAATGTGTTAGCACTTTGTTATCCTTTGATATTCTATATTATAGATATTCTATATTCTATATATACAGTATATATATACTTCTATATTATAGTGGTAATGGAATCTGTTAGTATAACCTGCTCACTCAGTCATGGTAGCAAATTATTTTGGAATGTCCAGACCTAATTTTTTGCTCCATTTTTAAGTGACATTAGTAAATATCTGAAAATAAAAATTATAGCCTTGAGGCAGTTCTATCATGGGCATCCCCTTTTTTGGGTTTCCCAGGAGGGAAGCAAAGTGTAAGATGATGATGGTCATGATTTTGTAAGTGGCTTTACTGTATACACTTTTTGTTAGGGCTTGTGGTTTTTTTATTATTTTTCAAAAGTCTGTCAGATAAGTTTATGTCTTTGGGTCTTCTTGATTTCTTTACAAATCACAGAGGCAGGTGAAAAAATCTACAGGCTTGAAAAATTTAAAGAATCTACTGTGACATAACTATGGTGAAAGGAAGAAGTGCCAGTGGAGAAGTGTGTAGAGTCCTCTGAGACTGTAGGCATTATGTATTTTGGTTCTTGATGCCCTTCAGTTGTTGTTGTTGAGTAACCCCAATCTGTCTGGTCAGACCCACCAGCTGCAGACAAGCAACTGCCCCTTCAGGGCCATCCTGTGAAGAGACCCAATGTTCCCTTGTAGTGAAGAGTGCCCTGCCACAACAAGGCAAAGGGAAGAGTGTGGAGGCTTGGTTTCCAGGTGATTGCTGTTACTCTTGACTCTTTATTTTCCTGCCATACCAGTCTCACTACCGTACATTACCGTATGTGGACTCTAACACATTTTCATGCAGTCCACTTGGCCTGCACATTTTGAGTATCAAGGCCTTCAAAATGCTAGCCGTCTTCCTTACTTGTTCCAGTCTACTCCGTCTTTGTTGTACAGTGTATTTACTTCTTATATCTTTTACAGAACTGAGGTATGGGAAGTTCCTGATGAATTCATGTCTTTCTTCAACCTCCAGCACTTTGCACTAAGAGTTACTTTCTCTCAGCACACATCATTGTACACTTATCGACATTCACTTTCAGAACATGATGCTCATGGGCATCCTCAATAATCTGTGCTAGTCAACAGAGCTTCTCTTCACTATTAGAGTAGTAAGCAACACAGCATCATATGCATTCCAGATGCTAGTACTGTATTCCACTCTGAACCATTCATTACCATTTGCCCCCCACAACTCAAGTTTTAACCTCTTTCATAACCCCATCTGTATATGAATTGATCAACCATGGAAACATCACACATCCTCATCCCACCTCAACACTAAAACCACTGACTCAGAAGATTCTTACTCGTACACAGGCTTCACCACACCATGAAAGTGTAACAGCATTTAGCATCTTTCCAGCCACACCATACATACATAAAATCTTCCATTATCCTTCTCTGTTCCCCCTAAGGAGGGAGAGGGGGGGGGAACACTTTTCTAGCATCCTTGCTTATCATGAGAGGTGATTAAAAGGGGCCATTTTGTCTCTAATCTTTCTCATCTTGTTGTCCTTTTCTGTCCTGCCACTTTTCTTGATCTTTCCATGTTTTTTCTTCCACCCTTTATTTTCCCTCTACTCCTTTCAGACTAGACATTTTGTTTCATGGCATGAATAGTTTTTAAGACCCTTCCATTGATGTCAGCCCTTCCTCCCTTCCTGGATCAAGCCTTTTGATCAACTTACCAATCAAGCCACTTCATTGCCCAGCCACTTTAACACCAAGCCACTTAGCCACTTCATAACCAAGTCACTTCATAGCCAAGCCACTTCATTGCCCTGATGACTTCAGTGCCAAGACCACTTAAATGCCAAGACCACTTCAGTGCCAAGACCACTTCAATGCCAAGATCAGTTCATTGTCAAGACCACTTCTGTGCCAAGACCTCATCAATGTCAAGACCACTTCAATGCTACGACTATTTGTATTTCAATGTTACTTCTATGTCAAGACCACTTTTGTGCGAAGACCAATGCCAAGAGCACTTCACCACTTCACTGCCCAAACCACCTCAACTCCAAGACAACTTCAACACCAAGACTACTCCAGTGCTAAGACCACTTCTGTGCCAAAACGACTTATACATCTCTTTCCCTATTTCTGTTCCATTGCTAGTCATGTATCTTTACTTTTGGAATTACAGTAGTGCCATACAGTCTTTGATACCTGGCACTAGGAATCTGTTATTCATTTCTTACCCTCTCTATTCACCATGTCAAATGCTATTTACGGATTCATTGATGCTATAAATACCTTAGTCCTTGCCTCTTGCTTTTCACTATATGTTACTGCAAATATCTACTCCAACCACTACTATAAAAAAAAAAAAAATCATCAAGCATGGAAGTGCAGTATTTCTTACCTTCTCTATTCTGTAATTATTCTTCCATATACCTACCCTGTTCCCAGAAAGGAGGATAGTGGACTGCAGGATGAGGGTAGCTAATTGTTCTCACACATGTCTAAGGCCCCGTCCACATGAGCACGCAGTGCCCGATGGGCAAAGCCCGCTGAATGGATATCCCTCACTTTTTTAGCAGTGTTTCCAGATCGAGCAGTCCCTGGCAGCTACTGGCTACAACCGGGCACACCTGTGTTGTTGTCCACACGGCAGACCGTGCCGTTGTGAGGTAGTGTTTGTCCAGTCGACGTCGGGCAGTGGCCTACTGTCTAGGTGCTCGCCAGAAGTGAGTGCAGTACGACAACATGGGAAGTAAGGATTGTCGCTGGACATTAAAGCTAAAAGTATAGCTTTGTGTACCATAATCAACCCAGCAGGCAGTGCCTTAGCAACAGGCAGGGGCATTTCAATGGTTTGCCTGTGGTTTCCCTGCTTATGACATCATCTATACTCGTGCCCGCCACCCACCCTCTAAACGTGTGAATTGGAATGTGATTTGGTAACAGTGTTTGCCAGTTGGGCACTGCCCGCTCGTGTGGACGGGGCCTAACAAGCATTTCATTCATTACCTCTCTTAACAGTATTTTATCATCTCTGCATACACCTCATCAACATCCGATTTCTTGCTATTCTAACATTTTACAATCACAGCATACACCTCGTCAACATCTGGTTCTTCATTCTCGAGCCTCATCACAGCATTCATCAGCTGTCACTATTTTCACTCATCACTGTCCCTCTCGGCACACCACCAAAACCAGTCATTCTTATTGTCGCTCTGATGTCATCACTCCCATTCATCAGCTTTCAGAATATTTTTTCTGTCTGCCCTTTACTGCACTTCCATTTATTAGTATTCTTCCATTCATCTTTTACATTTTAACACTCTCTGCACTTTATGCTGCTCTTCCCAAAATTGTTTTCCATTTTCAGTGTTTACATTTTTTTTTTTCCCAGGATAATCATTCACCTCTTTCTGTTTCTCACTATTGATCCTTTTCATGTGTTTCTTACTCTTTACTCTTAGTATGTTGGTGGTACCATAGGTGTTGGTGACCATCATCCTCTTGTAATGTAGTGCTACCTACTTCCTCCTTCCTCTTTCTCAGTCTATCTCTGTGTCTGCCCTCCTCTCTGCCTACTTCTTCCTTTTCTTTCTGTCACATTTCATTACATTTCTTTCCACTTCAGGTGACTCTACAGTGAATTACAAGCCTAGTGGTTTCCTGTAACCCTGGACCACATACAGTGCTGGGTGGTAGCCATATAATCAAACTGCAGGGTGAAGTAGCCTGCTGTGGCACCTTTGTTAAATGGGTTGAGAGACGCAAATTCAGCATCCATGCAGGAACCAAATCTCCACACTATTCCCCACACCTCGCTGTGGTGAGAAGCTGTCAGCTGTAAGGGAACATTGGTTCACTGCACTGGACAACCCTGCAAGGGTAGTGGTTTGCCTGCAGGTGCTGACTTTGCTTGGCCAGACAGATTGGAGTTGATCAACAACAACTCTCATTATGATCCCTCTTTATTTCATTTTTACCTTTTCCTTTCAGCAACTCAAAAAGTAATATAAAATCTTCATCCCTCCATCTATCATCCAATCCGACATTGCCTCACGAGGAGTGTAGGAGCCCGGGGCTAGGCAAGTTGGTCCTGACATTTAAAATGAGAGTGACTAGCCTCACTCATCCCTGAGTGGCATTATGTGAGCAGTAAACTCCAACCACCCTTGGATTTAAACCTTCACCAGCTCAATCCGATTGGAGCACCATAATTACCCACTAAACCACCAGGCACCAAAATTTGGTTATATGGTTACCACCCAGCATAGTAAATGGTTTTCTGGTGTACAGGAAACCATTAGGCTTGTCACTTAGTGTAGAGCCACCCACAGGCAGAAGGAAAGAAAGACAGAAGAGGAAGCATAAAGTCACCTATAGGCAGAAGGAAGAGCAAAGAATGAAGGAAAGAAAGACTAAAGAGGATGGAAGGAAAGAAGGATGGAGGAGAGGGAAGGGCAGACACCAGAGAGCAGCACTACATCGAGTGAGTGGATGGTGAGCCCCCCCACCTAAAATCTTCAGAATATACAAAAAAGAAAAATACTTCATCTGTCTAAACATGAGTTAAAGGATAAAGAAGGAACTGTGGTACAAAAAATGGAGGAAATTGGGTGACAAAATGATAAAGAAACCTGCTACTTAAGGGGCAATCCAAGTTAAATACAGGTAATTAAGAAAACTCCAAGTAATGGGTTATATGACAGCAGGATCACCATCATCATTGGCACCTTGGTCACACCTTGAAACCCACAAACAGGAAATAACCATGACAGAAACATCTCCAGGCTATATTCTCACATACCTCTTTCACTCTCAAAAATTGTGTATAATCTATGGCCATAGCAGACCCTGTTGTGTGGCTGTAAGGTGGAAAAGATATGAATAGGTACAAGTCTTGACAAGAAATAAGTCTGTCTGTCAATTGTCAGACACCTTAATCCCATAAGGGATGGCCAGAAACAAATTGCCTCCATGTTGCCCTCTTTTCTGCCATTTTGCTGCCTTCCCCCCAACTTGCACCCCCCTCTGTCATATACTTCTCTACTCCATCCCTCCATCTCATTCTTGGTCTTCCCCTTCACCTCACTCACATACACTCCTAGTTTGTCTCTCACTGTCCATCCTCTCCACATGGCCAAACCACCTCATTGTATTTCTCCTAAAGCTTTCTATCACATTCACATCCACACCACAGTGCTCCTTCAGTTGCCTCATTTGTTAGTCTGTTTCTCCATGTAACTCCACATGCTTCTCTCAAATATCTTATTTTCATTGCTGTCACACTTGACTTGTGTCCATCCAACAGGGTCCAAGTTTTGCTTCCATTCGTCAGAGTGAGGATCACAGTACTCTCATTCAGCAACTTTTTTACTTCCATGCTCACTTCCCTATTTCTTATCACTGTTTTCAGTGAACCAGCAACTTTTCTCTCCTGCTGTATGCTTTCAAGCTCTTAGTCCTCCAAACTTCCATCCTTACTCATCACACTACCCTAGTACAGTACTTAAGTGTACTCACATTTTCTGTTTCCTCACAGTCCAGTCTTAATGTGCATTCAGTGACTTCATTTCTCTCGAAGACCACAACTTTACCCTTCCCCTCATTCACCTTTAGATTCCATTTTTTATATACTCTCCCAAACTCATTCACCAAGCCTTGTAGTTCCCCTTCCCTCCATTCACCACCGACATGTCGTAAAAATGACCCCGCTAATACCAATACACCAGTCCTGTATGAGACAGCCCTAGCATGTATTCAATATGGACGGTGGGTGTTAAGCGCCGAAGTGGTGACATGTAGATTGTAGGAGGACGACTGGGCCTTGATAGCAGGCTGTGAAGCCTATGCCCAGAGTCGGACACATAAAAAAAAAATATATAAAAAATTCATTTTTTACATACTCTCCCAAACTCATTCACCAAGCTTTGAAGTTCCCCTTCCTCTTCACTTAATAGTACAGCACCATCTGTAGACAATGGAACAAGAAGTTTCCAGATGCTGCCCTCTCATTAGAGCCACTCTAGCATCCACTGCCCTACCTAGTATATTTCGTATAACTCCATTCATATACAGATTAAACAGCCATGGAGACATGACGTCTCTGTTTCGATCAAACACTCAGATAGAAAAATTCACTCATTTCGCTATCCACACACTGCAGCCCAAGTGCCCTCATACATACTATTCACGACATTCAACAGCTTCCCATTTACTCTTTATATTTTTAATATTTCCATGGGGGTAGGGGTTTTTTTCAAGAATTCTCCCCTAGTATCCCTGCTTGTCGTAAGAGGCAACTAAAAGGGTTGGTCGTGGGTTAGTGCCCCACCCCGTAAAAACAACTAACTTGTAGAAGGAGGCTGTAGCACGGGCCGAACAGGGTAGTACTCCCGGGGGGAATGGAATGCTGGTGATATGGAGAGCTGGAGCTCCTTTCACTAGCTACCTAATCATCCTCCTTTGCCGACCTTTTCAGTGTGACAGTAACATGGAGAGTAGACCAGCATACTCTCCCAAACATTTCCTCTAACTATCATATGCACTACACCACAGGCACTTTACATATCACACAACGTACCCCACTACATTACAGGGGTTGATGCCAGCAAGGGCATGCGGCCAGAAAACTTTGCCCCCGCTACCTAGTGGCGGACTTTCGGGGGGAGGCTTGACAGGGGTTCTGCCGGCATAGATCACGGGTCTGGGGCGAGATGGGGCTCGAACCTGTGCTAGAGGGTACAGGGCATTGCGGTTCCAAGTCTGCCGCTTCCGCTCAATAGAGAGGGGCTTGAACCTGGGAGTAGCACCCCAGGAGGCTGCCCTATCAGTGGGTGTATAATGGCGGGGCAGTTGCAGTGCCAAGGCGTGCTTGGAGGGTGTCCCTGCAGGTGTCCTGGCAGGGTGCCCCGAGGCCACTACCACAGCCACTAGTAAGCTGGTGGGCTAGGGGTCCCAGATCCATTGCCTGGACCTAGGACTGTGCAATGGGCTGGGCCTTTGGAATGTTTACCCCCCTTTATCTTATCGACTATGACCAAGCACAAATACATACATCAAAGCAAGCCTGAGGACAGCAAATCACCCAGGGGGTTTAGGGTGGGCTCGTGGAATGTGGGAAGTTTGAGGGGAAGAGCGGGGGAAGTTGTTGAGGCATTTAGTAGGAGGTGGGTGGATGTGGCTTGTTTGCAGGAAGTCCGGTACAGGGGTGGATCAGCCAGAAAGATTGCTGGGAAGGATTGCTACTATAAGCCGTTTTGGCAGGGGGGAACTGACGGATATGGGGGTGTGGGTGTGTTGGTTACGGAGAATGGGTGGAGTATGTTATGAATGTCATGAGAGTAAGTGATAGGATAATAGTAGTGAAAATTTTGATCGGACGGGTGATGATTTCAGTTATATCAGCATATGCTCCACAGGTGGGATTGGATGACGCAGAGAAGGATAGATTTTGGGATGATTTAATACGTGTAGTGGGTGGTATGGGTGATGATGAGGTAGTGGTTCTGGGAGGGGATTTAAATGGTCATGTTGGTGAAGCAGCTCAGGGTTATGAAGGAGTCCATGGAGGATGTGCATATGGTGTGAGGAATGCGGAAGGGGAAAGAATACTCGAGTTT
>JAGKTI010025688.1:0-13879 GCA_018397915.1 Birgus latro
CTCTCTCTCTCTCTCTCTCTTATGCAAGGTAATGCACTCTTCCGTGTGACAGGCCTGTATTTTGGGTGTGGTGGGTTAAAAGTGTGTAACGTCTACTGCCGGCTCGGTTTGGTGGTGGGTGGTGATGGCGAACATCATGCACTCACCGGGTGTGGTGCTGTCTAGTTCTACCATCACTTTTGTCATTCTTTTTCTTTGTTTACCCTCCTCTCTTTAAGTTTCTTTCATCTTTCCTTTCACCTTTTGTTACTCTCCTTTCCAATGCACGTGGCTCTACACTGAGTTACAAGCCTAATGGTTTCTGGTAGCAAGGGGAAGCCATTTGCAAAGCTAGGTGGTAATCATACAGGCGATCAAGAGGGTGATCCTCAGCCTGCTAGGGTGCCTCTCTGTTAACTGAATGGACAGACGCAAATACGGCGTCCATCCAGGGCCTAGACCTAAACACACATCCCCACTCATCACTGTGGCGATGTGCAGAATACCGCAAGGGAAAATCGGTTCAGTGCATGGGATGGCCCTGCAGAGGCGATGGCTTACCTGCAGTTGATGAGTCTGCTCCGTCAGACATACCATAGTTACTGAACAACACGAGCTCGAGTGGCACAGGTCGCCTACTGCTGCACGTAAGTGACCGCCAACCAATACGGTGGTAGTCTCACCGCAAAGCTCACATGGTATCCAGGGGATCCAAGCAAACTTCTGTCTCACTATCGGTCTTACCGCCAGATGACCTAGTAACAGGAAAATGACACTCATGTAAATGGAAAAGCGCAGTTTCCCTCGACTTTTCAATACGGTTGTTAATAAAAAATCTTGGTATAAAACATGAAATTTTCTATGTGCCGTTTGTGCAACATGCAACTGCTTTTGTTGTGCGAGTTTCTTTCTCAGAATTATGCGTACTGTTTAATACTGTTGGCTTACATTAAAAAAAAAAAATGCGTGGACCATGGCCGCCTACTCACATTGTTCCTAATCCTGTGGGTGTGAGTGATATACCGATATCGGAGTCAGAGGGATTAAGAGGACAGAGGTGGCCATGGTGGTGGAAGTCTGGTGTAAACTACAGTTAGAATTTAGCACTTGGTGAAGTTTCCGTAATTACCCATACATATTTCTGACAATGATTGATATAAATTCCATCACAGTGTAACTGAGCATCCGAGGTGAAGGGCTTCTATGAAGAAGATAAAAAATACAAATAAAATGAACATGCTTTGCAAGGGCGAGGGTAGAGGGATATGATTGACTATTATCAGCTATTTGAAGCAAGAAGTGCAGGGATTGGAATAAACTGCAGCGCGATCACTGGAACCTGGCTGCAAATGTTGAAAAGTTGCTGTTGTATAGATCATTATACATTAAAGTCGTGAATCGAACCATGAATTAACGAGTCTGTCAATTCCCGCCCCAGTGCGGTTGTGACCAGTGACAAGAAAGGCATTAGTAGTACTACTTGCACGTCACAACACCGTGGGACAAGCAAACTGGTTTCGTATATCCCAGTAAACCCTTTACGACGTTGGATGGCAACTATGTAACCAAACCAACGCATGGCAGTTTATTGAGTTAAGGCGCTTCAGCCGCATGAGGCCCCTTAGGGTTTACATCTGAATTATGTGTGTGTGTGTGTGTGTGTGTGTGTGTGTGTGATTTCATCACATAATGGCACTCATGGATGAGTACCTGTTTATTCTTGTCTATCATGTCGGAACTAAGTAGGCATGGATAATATCCAGACAAGGGCAGCAAGTTTGGTTATGAATTAACTTGCTGTGAAATGATTGGAGTGTTGAAATTCTGACACCTGATGTGCAGCATCACAGTGAAAATGGATTTTTTTTTTTTTACATAAGGAAAAGAGAACCAAAGGCTAGACGCGCAGCATCAGTTGTTCTTTGCAAGATACGCAGACCTAAATAAAGGCAAATTCAACATTTAATTTGAGATATCTGGACACACATTGATATAAAAGAATGGGGGTCACGACAAAGGGAACTACAGACTGAGAAAGACAGTTCCGGAGATGACCTATTACACACATGAATGACTGACAACATCCGTTAATTCGAATATTAGGGAGATGGACAGAAGAAAGATGAGGAAATGCTGCCAGGTGAATGCTACTCGCCCTCAGTAATTATAGTGGGATGAAAACAGACTGTTCACAAGAAAAGTGGCCACTGCATCAACGATAGTAAAGAGATGCAACAGTGCGGAGAAGAGAGAGGCTAAAGAAGCAAGTATGAGAAGGACCTGTTCAATGGACAGGGAGTGATTATGAGGAGCAGTTGGGCTTGAGGTTCGGGAAGGAGAGTTTCCGTCGAATCGTGCTACTTCGACGATCACAGGATCGACTCAGTAGGCAGTACAAGGAAACATATTGCATAAACATATTAACAACTATGGGCAGAAGCTGGTATTTAGTATGATAACAGAGACCTTAGAATAAGTTACTATCATAAGTAGTGCAAGAGAGGGGGAAAAAATGCCTGTTACAGATGAGCTTAGCATAACCGATTCAGAGGAAAACGAGATAACAATATGATCACAGAATAATACTTACACAGTTTGTGAGAGGAACAATTGGGACCTATCAGAGGCGTGAAAATATTCGTAGCAAATAATTGCACCGTAACTAACCCAGTGGAAACACAGGAATAAACAAGAAACGTGGTGGATGTGTAAGGTATGTATGTATGCAGGCGATCGGCTTGTATACGCCATTAATGGTTAGGCAACTCTACTGATCAACATCCGTAAAAGCCATGTTTTATCGGTTATGAAGGATGATGTTCCTTTGGACCAAACAATATCACTTTCTATCAATAGCAAATTGACCAGCCCCAAGTCAATTCTTCACACACACACACACAAACACACACACACACACACACACACACACACACACACACACAGGACAAAATCTCCGTATACACCTAAGATTCCGTTGTATATGATTAAATCATACACACCTAAGATTCCGTTGTATATGATTAATACATCCACCATTAACTCAAATCACTTATAATGTAGTACCTAATCTCTTCAGAATTATATTCTTAACATGATGGTAAAATATTCTTTTTCCAGTAATGTGTCACAATATGAGAGGCATTTTGTCCTGTAAATAATTATGGGTGAAAGGAAGTGCTGGCAACTCTCTGTGACGCCAGTGATAAGGTGAACTCTATTTCCAACCACTCAGCTGCCTCATAAGACTCGCCCACCCTGAGGCAAGATGTTTGATTTGCTGTCCTCTGCCAGGCGAAAATATTGGCCCGCCCCTGGTCGGACCTTTATTGCCGTGTGTGTTCATTTTTACTGTGCATGTTGTTGGAACATATAGCTGAAAGGGAGTGTGGGTTGATATATTAGATAAGGATATCTTGTTACTTCAATGTATGTTAATGGAAAGTTATCCTTATTCCTGATTTCTCTCCACTTGTCAGTTTGCATCAGTAATAATCGTTATAAAGGACCTTTGTTTCTTGCAAACAATTTTCATGTATCACAACTAAAGATACAATATCCAAGTCAAACTTATAGCTACTGTGAGCAGTACCAGCCTTTGCACCAACTGCTGTTAAATTCAGTGACGCGGATCTTGTGGTTACCGCGCTGATGGATAATGACGCGATCCAGATGATAGCGCGATTGTCACAGGCTATCTGCATTCATTTATTCCCCGTCAGAGTAATACAAAACAAACACTGAAAAGCATTAATAAACGAACATACAATGTGTAAATGCCGTTAAGGTAGGAAAGCTTACAAAAAAAACAAAAGTTTTCATCTACTCATTACCACAACGACAACAGTCGGAATTCTACCCATTTACTGTACTGACACTCTAAAATGAGAGCACACAGCCCACACATCTGCCTCTGTGTGTGTACAGAAACATTTCTGGCACTTCAGTTATATAGCTCCAGGACCAACAGTCTGGATATATAGCACAATCTCTACCACTTAATGCATACTGCTCTAAGACCGACCACATTCATGCACAGGAACATTTTCACGACTTCATGAATACACCTCGAGAACCAACATCATGGCAGTACCAGACGAACAGCGCAGGACTCCAAAGGTGCGTGATCGGGAGATCTGGCTCTCCCGTTTCATTGCCCCCAGGACTAGCTCCCTTTCTTGACCGTTCCTAATCTGAGAGTAGTATAGCGTTTTCCTCTCCGTCGAAACCAACTCCTCCACTCAAAACCTCACCTTGTATTCACCTAGACATAGTTCTCTGAGGCAATGCATACAAACCTCTTCTTTTATCCCTTACTGACTCTTTGCTCATTTAAAGGCCAACGATTGCTGCTGTGTGTACAGTATTACGCAGTTACCTAACTTGTATAATCTCTCCACTTCGGCTTCGGCTTTCCTGTCACTGCACTACTTAATTATGAACTGAACACAATTCTTTGATTATCCTATTTAAAAAGTAGAGAGTATTATTTCCTCTTCTCTCTTCCTTGAAATTTCATTTCAAGTGATTATCATGTCCATCACCGGTTTTACTCTCGTTTTCATTTACTCTCTTTTTTTTTCTTAATCTGCAGTGACCTTGAATAGCTTGTGCAGCACCCTACCCGTAACCACTATCACCTTGGTGATATCCATCATATCATTGGATATCCATCATGCTTACCTATTTCTTACAACCTAATCTTTCTGTTCTTGTTGTCAACCTTTTTTCTTCCACTGGACTCCACTTTAATTATCACCTCAGTAATCCATCCAGTTGCTCCAGTAAGGCCTCAAGAACCGACATGTACCATGGCATTTTGGAGCTGCGGATTAGAAGGCCCTCCGGCACTATTTCCTTGATTTCATAGAAGGATTAATCTTTACATACCCAAGTGCCATATGAGTGATTTGAGTATTACAGAGCTTGTTGTCTCGGGAATTGGAGCATACTTTCCTTTCTGTTACCGTCTAACTAATGAAACACAACTTGTTTTAATCACACTTATTCTAATGCTGTTCACAGAAGGGAGATGGCTTAGAACTGGTACCGGCGACTCGATCTTTCACCTAGAATTGTGCAAAGTCTGTTCTTCGTCTTCCAAAAATCATTTTCAATCGCCCCAATAGCAATAAATTCTCTAACTTAAATTCTTCCTATACCTAATGGCATTTTGCCAAAAACCTTTCACGGAACTTTACCACACCCTCTTTTCCTTTTCTTTTCTGTTCTCATGGTTTCATGGGTGTTTCATCTACTGATGAGACAGAACTCTTTGTCTAATGTTTCTCCTCTGTTTAAAGTGTGGACCATTCAGATACTATCCATCTCATTCCCCCTTAATTTCCTCGGATCTATTGTCATAACTTCTTCAATGGATGTAATTTCTGCCCTCACTGGCCCTCAATACTCACAAGGCATAGAAACCTGATGGGATACTTCCTGTTCTCAAAAACTGTTCTTCCGTGCTGATACCCTGTTTTGATAATGCTTTCCTCTCTGTCTGTCAACTTGCACCTTTCCTTCATGCCAGAAGTTAGCTCTCAATCAGCCTGTCCCGAACAAGGGTGACCGTTCCCAGCTCTGTCAATGGCCCACTTGCTTTAAAATCTTGTATATCTGAGGTCTATGAATATATCTTCAGCAAAAAGGTTGTGAATCATCTTTTCTCTCATAATCTTTCCGACTTCTAAAATCTGTTCAGCCTAGGAAGCTCCACTGGCTATCTTATCATCTTCCCTTCTGATTCTTGGTCATCCTCCTTTAGGAACTTTGGGGAAGCCATTGTCATTGCACCTGAAGTTTTAGTGCTTTAAACCAAGTTTGACACAAATTTTTTATTTCCAAATTGCCTTCTTCCTGTCTGCAGGGCCGGGTTTTCCTACTTGTGGGCCCCAGGCCCAAACGCCGGTTGACGTCCACTGCGGGCCTATACGTATTGTACAGGGGCCCCATGCTCCAGGCCCTATACTTATCGTACAGGGGCCCTTATGGTTGTGAATTTATTATATAACGAAATACTCGGTGTACACTTGAAACAAGTTATATGCTAGCACACTGCACGATAAATTAGTTTCAGTGGGCCCCCAGATACAGGTGGGCCCCCAGATACAGGTGGGTCCTAGGCCAATGGCCTACTTGGCCTATCGGTAAATCCGACTAAGCCTTTCCGTGTCTTCCTCCAAGTTTCGTTTCTGTTCCTCCTGTATTTACCGTTATCGACGGCCACCGTTCTTCCAAAGCTATCAGTAGTGGTGTTCGTGAGGTTTTGTTCTTTTACCACCTCTCTTCTTTTTTATTCATCAATGACTGTCTGAACTGCACATCATATGTTTACAATTCCATCCTTCACATTTGTATCCTCTTCTCTTAGCATTTTCACAGTTGTTGCTAACTTGGTTTTCATTTCGGACTGCGTTAACGAAAAAGAAAGAGGATTGTTTTAATGCAGCAGAAACCTTGTTTCTTCATATTTCAACCTGTCTAAATATCCCACGTTAATATTACTTAATATTTAACAATACACAACTCAGTCTTCCACCACGTTTTAATATCCTTGTGGAGTCTTTCTCTCAGTGCCTATCGTGGAAATCCTATATTACCTCTCTAGCAAAATCATCTTCCAAGAGAGCAGGAATGCTAAGTGGGCTTGGCGCTTTCTTTACCTCTGCACAGCAATTAACGTTTGTATGACGGTCCTTCTCGTCCCTGTGTGGAGTATAACTTGCACGTTTGAGTTGGTTCCTCAAATACAGCTCTTCTAAAGACAGTGGAGCGATATGCTCTTCAACTCTCCTCCTCTACCCCCCCCCCCCCCTCTCTCTCTCTCTTCGCTGTAGTGTTGGATTTTCATCTCCTCATTATTCCTATTTAAATGTTAACTGTTCTGAACTCCCATGTATGTTAAAGCTGACGTGCAGCATACATCTGGCAGCACATTTTCATCTCTTCTCTGTACAACTCTCTAATGCATAAGTTAACTAATACTGTCAGTTACTCGTGTATGCAACAGGATAACCCTGGAACTGTCTTCCTCAGCTTCTATTTTCCTTTGCCTGCGACCAGCAAACTTTTAAGCGCAATGTGCCCAGACATGATGAAGTGATTGAATCATGATTATTTTTTTTTTTTTTAAGAATAACTTTGTAGAGCTTTAACCTTTGGTGTTGCCTGCTTTGCCTTAAAAAAAATCTCTTGTAAAGCTCCCAATATTATATCTACATGACACCAACCGCTGGTCGTTTATAAATATTCAAACACCTATAATAGGTGAAGGGCGGGATGGAATTTTGCGGTATTATCTAAGGAGCTTATTTGTTATATCAGAGTAAAAGCAATCCTTAATTATTGTTTCCTTGTACGTTGTACATCTATGGAACCTTAGAATATCTTCATAAATATATTTATGTAATCTAGGTTCAGTAATTATGAGTAACATCTCTATACACTCTCGTGGCAAGTGAACTGTACTGTTAGTTACTACAGTCAATGGTAATTATGGTGGTCAATATTCCAGCCACTCATAGCCTGGCACAGTGCTGGCATGTGAATCTTAATTAGATCTAAGATTGCTAGGACCGAGGATTGCCCGGATAAGCTTTAGATTTGGTGAATTTGTTTTGTCGGGTTTCCATGAAATTCCTTTTTATGTTTTTCTATCTGCATCACAGATATATACCTACACTTATATGGGATAGAACGAAATTCTCGAGCTGTAGTTAGGCATCAAAGCACTCATTTATGATAGATATATGATTGCTAGTTTCGGTCAAAACACACTGAAAACCATTGGAATAATACAATGTTTACCCGTTATTATGTGTTTTTATGAATTAAGAAACTTGCCTCCCACATGTTGTGCTCGGCTCAATAATGTGTAACTTGGTGATCTTAAAGAAGATTCTCTTTAATAGTATCTATAGGTATAATAACCAAATGAAAGTTTTTCAGTACAACATAAGGGAATTACCGCTTGCCTACACATCCACTGCAGTCTGTTCTTGTGACACTGCACCCAACCTGCTGGACAATGACTGCTTCGAAGCTGGTGTGCCTCTCATACACAGCCCGTTACTCTTCTTGATCTTATCTGTAAGTACACGTAAAAAAAAAAATGACTGAATAAATAACACAAAGGGTAACCGGTTTAGCGATATCTACTTACAAAAATACAAAATCTTTTTATTGCCTAAAACCGCAAGGGCATCATTTCACAAGCAAATTCAGCATTCTTTATGTGATGGTGTATACCTCATAGATGCGCCACTGTGGAAGGACAGTATAACAGCACATCCGCCAAATAATGAATTCATTTCAAGATGCAACATTTGTGGTTGCACAGAGACAAGACAACACAGCTGTGGCACGAGAGTCTCGTCAGTAGCGTGTGTTGCTGGGGTAAGGGTGAATTTTTGTGGTTGCGGTGTTGTCAGTGAGGTCCTTACCAAGAATTACAGCATAACGTACAGCGTAGGCTTCGCTTTTCATTCTGGTGGGTCACAGGAAGATTCAAGACTATGTAAGGGAGGGTTGTGGGGTTTGGCAGTGGGAGGTTGACAAAGCAAAACTTATTTTCGTAGGCCCCATATCTTCCCCCTAAAATATTTTGAATATTTAAATGCTGTATCAAAATACACTTGGACAGAGAATGGAGGAGTGAAAAATGGACAAATGAAACAAATTTTGCCATTCTATCAATCTGCGAGACTTGATTAGCTTCAGTCATCAACCAGTGTACTGTACGCTGCGGTTTAGCATAGCTCAGCATAGTCCAGGTTACCTCCAATTGTTTAGGGAATATTTATCGCCCTCCTAACGGAGCGAAAATGTGTTTCGCTAGCGTCTGTGTGTGTGTGTGTGTGTGTGTGTGTGTGTGTGTGTTGCCAAAATATCTCAAAATCAAGTGGGCGAAATGTATCCAAACCTTGTGTGCTGTATCCCGGGATATGTGGCTTGAAGTGAGTGATTAGATTTTGGCGAAGCTGCGATGTATTTTTTAGTGACTGTGGGCGATACGCGTTCGTGGGCGAAAGCTTTGATTGGCCTTTCTTAGGTATTTTTCAGTGGCCGATTATTACTTTAGTTTTTTGTAAAGGGTCCTGCAGATGTCACGGTAAATGAAAGGAAAATTTCATAATACCCAATGGTTTACAAAAACAAGGAAGCAAAGGCACAGTGTATCCAACAAATAATTTTGTGTCAGCTCCACAAATCATTCTTTTTCTCGGCATTTACCCTTTTTCAGCGACAGCTGACTAGTATAGAATTTTTGGTTGGTGCACTGACGATTTCGATTTGACGACAACCGATCATATTCCAGTTAGTTTTTTATATTGTGTGTTTTATTTTATATGTATATTTATTTGTTTAAATATTTGTTTATTTACTTATTGTGATCCCTACTCC
This sequence comes from Birgus latro, assembly GCA_018397915.1. NCBI lineage: Eukaryota > Metazoa > Arthropoda > Malacostraca > Decapoda > Coenobitidae > Birgus > Birgus latro. The sequence continues at coordinate 9,382 of JAGKTI010025688.1, forward strand.
AGCGTACAGTAAGCAAGCTTTGAGCCAGTTGGTAGGATACAAGTCAAGAGTGAGAGAAACAGAGGTTACTTAAGAAGGGTATAATGAACTACGTTGAAATAGAAAATGAGGAAGTGAAGGAGCGTTTTGGCGTTGATGTGAATGTGATGGAAAACGTTAGGAGATATATTTTGATCTGGTCTGGTTATGCAGAGAGCATATATATATATAGTTTATTTATAAAGCACAGTTGCAACAGTGAGTGGGACACGAACATAACGGGGCCTGACTTGACCTGGTGTACCATGACCTCACCTCATCTCACTTTACCTCGGCTGAACTTAAATCCTAACCATGAGAAGCCTTTATAATGTTAGTCAGAGGGATACTGCTTTACCTTTGCTGTTGCAAATAATCCTATTAACTGTAAGGATATATTTAGGTGTAGGAATAAATTTTATGACGAATTTAACTGTATTTTAGGAAAATTTTCAAGTGTTGAGTTTGGAGTTTTTAGACAATTGTTTGAAAGTTTCTGGCTTAGTATATATGGGTTCCAGGAAAGTTTAAGGGAAATTGGTATGATCTAATGCGCACACATGAGCAGCTACTTTTCACTTGTTATTCCTATATATTTATCCCACAAGGCTGTAGCTAGTCCATCATTCAATATGGCTCAACCTGCTTTGCATTAAGCTTGTATTAAGAGTACATAATACCGTAATCTTTATATTAGAAATCGCTGCTGGACACACTATCGGCAAAATTGTAAAATAAGTCATATTTGTAGTCAAAATTACATAACTGAATATATAAAAAAAAAAAAAACTACAGCCGTCTTTTTGTGTAAGGGGAAATTATTTGTCGTCATGCAGTTCTTTAACATGATGTAACATTCCTGAGAAAACCCTTTGAAACTGTCGTAAAATATGTTTATCAGCTCCTCAGTTCGATTACGTGGTATATGCTTACCCTCATTTTTGGTCAAGAAATGGCTTTTATTATGGACCATGTGCGCGCCCCCACCAAAGCACCCATGAAAGGGGCCTTGCGATAGCACCAAAAGACGTGAACTGGAGATTGTAGTCTGTCCTCTGTCGAGCCATAAATTGTCATCATCAGATGAGAAGTAGCACATGGAAAATATGGCAACACCCTTGTTCCCTACCTATTATGTCTTTCCTGAGGGGGGGAGGAAGTGATGTGTGTGTGTGTGTGTGTGTGTGTGTGTGTGTGTGTGTGTGTGTGTGTGTGTGTGTGTGTGACAGAGGAGAGGTAGCACATGGAAAATATGGCAACACCCTTGTTCCCTACCTATTATGTCTTTCCTGAGGGGGGGAGGAAGTGATGTGTGTGTGTGTGTGTGTGTGTGTGTGTTTCTTGGTTTTCACTCTCACAGCGTAANNNGGCGGGAGGGTGTTATGGTGTGTGTGTGTGTGTGTGTGTGTGTGTGTGTGTGTGTGTGTTTCTTGGTTTTCACTCTCACAGTGTAAATAGTGTTCGGCAGTGACAAATGTAAAAATTTACGACAGTGACGTTAGAAAATATTGTAAGCGAGTGATGGATAAGTAGCCTATGAAGGTTACGTGCAAAGGTAGTGTGCAACAGTGAGTTGTAATTCACGACATTTATGTACTAAAACAAATGTGTGCCGTAATGGCGTGTATATATTTCACGACAGTAACGTGTGTCTATAAACATTATGAATAGCTATTTATAGAACAATAAGACACTGATATTAGTGCTCCTAGAGAAATGAGTGCTTTCATTAGTAATAACTTAGGGTTGATAGGAAATAAATGTCTTTTGATTCATTATTTTCATAGAGTAAGAAATAGGAATACGTGATATAGAAAAAATTAAATATTTTGCACAGTAAGCAATAAGAGCACTAGGATTTATTTTTGAAATAAAGTGAAAAAAGTTACTCAAGGAAATGTTTGATTGTGTGTATTCATTAACTGAAAATATTTATGTTTAGAAACCGAGGCTTACATATGTGCCTCTACAAAAATAGGGAAATTGACTTAGTGTGAAAAAGAAGTATGTGCTTTTGTAGTCGTTATTTTCACAGATTAAGGAATAAGAAGATATTTGTAGAAATAAATAAATGTTCAGCACAGTAAGTGATAAGTGTACTGTTATAATTGTTATAATCGATGTAGTGCTGCTTTGGGTGTCTGCCCTTTCCTCTCTTCCTTCCCTCCTCCTCTGTCTTTCCTTCATTCTTTCCTCTTCCTTCTGCCTACGAGTGACATTACACTCTCTCTTCTGACTTTCTTTCCTTCAGTGCTCTTCCTTCTGCCTACGAGTGACATTACACTCTCTCTTCTGACTTTCTTTCCTTCAGTCTTTCCTCTTTCTTCTGCTTATGGGTGACTCTACACTGTGTGACAAGCCAAATTGTTTCCTGTACACCAGGAAGCCATTTACTATGCTGGGTGGTAACCATATAACCAAATTATGGGGCCTGGTGGTTTAGTGAGTAATTAAGGTGCTCCAATCGGACTGAGCCGGTGAAGGTTTATATCCATGGGATGGTTTGGGTTTATTGCTCACGTAAAGCCACTCAGCGATGAGTGAGGCTGGTCACTCTCATCTTAAATGTCAGGATCAACTTGCCTAGCCCCGGGGTCCTACTCTCCTCATGGAGCAACATAGGATTGGATGATGGATGGATGAATGGAAAAAACCGGCCCCAGTGTCGACGAATATCGAAGAAATCACTGATTGCAAGACAAGAACATACAAAAAAATATATACTTACAGAATATATCAATGATGGTCAGTAGCTGAAGAAAGGGCTCCTTCTCCCGTTCCTTCCACCGACCGGAAAGAAGAGGACCTCCCTCCCTCGACTTCACCACCTGCTGCTGACGGGGAGCCGAAGAGGAAGAGGAAAAAGAAGGGGAAGAAAGGCAGGCCTCCACCACCTGATGAGATGGAGACAGACCATCCAGCGTCTCCACCAGCATCTCCACCGCCTGCCTCCACCGCCACCGCCGATCGCCGTCAGGAAGTCTTGGCCGCCGCCTCCCTCCACTGAGAGAGAAAACTCGCGCCCATCTCGAGTCTCTCTCAGTGGATCAGATCTTCAAATACCAAGATCATTACAACGGGGCCAACTTCTCTGACGTCACGGACTCCCTCTACCGCCTCCACGTACGCCGTCAGCAGTTTCACGACCGCCACGCTGACTGTCTGCTTCTCACGAGCAAGAGTCAAGCCGACGACGTGGCCATTCCAGACTACGTCGTCCGTGCTATACTAAAACATCACAACGTCAACACTAGCTCCAGGTAGTTCACCTACTTTCCACCTGCAGTTGTTTCCCTGGTGGGCCCACAGGCCCGCTCACACTCTGACTTTGACAGGTGGGAAAATCTGCAACAACAACAACAACAACAACGTACGGAATATTTTAAAGTACAGCGGTGATGTGTGAAAATTATTCGGAGTACAAAACGAGATTAAGAAGCGAAAACTTCTCGTGATGCAAACACAAATCCTAAAATATTTTTTCATTACGTGGAGTAATAAAAATGAAAATATAGAACAGGCCCTCTAAACAGCTCAGGAGGCTATCTCGTCCACGATAACCAAACAATGGCAGAAATACTGAACGACTCCTTTCACGGTGTTTTCACAAAGAAAAAATCGTAAGCATTCCCATCCCTCAAACTGTTTTATCAGGACCAAAAGATGATAAGTTATCAATCAACGAGTTATCAATCAACGAGTTATCAATCAACGAGGTGACAGGACACCAAGTGTTAAACTGTATTTGAAAATCGATCCGAATAAATCAACTGTCCCAGACCAGATATCTCCTCACCTACTGTGTCACAATGAGTTAGCCTTTCCTATGACTAAAATATTCAACAAATCATTAACTGAATGTGGAGAGCCTAATCACTGGAAGCTATCTCTACACAAGGCTATAAAGAACGCGCCACAAATTATCATCCAATAAATCTAACGTCAGTATTTTGCGAATGAAAAGAACTGTTAGAGATCACATTACCTTATTCATAAATAAGCATTATCTTATAACAGATTATCAGCACGGGTTTCATAATAGCTGGTCATGCTTTACAAACATCCTTGAAAATTTTACAACAATATACCATAACTGGGACGCAAAAATAACATCTGTCGTCATGTACCTAGATTTTCAGGAAGCGTTTGATAAGGTTTCTCATCTAAGACTACTAGAAAAACTAAAAGCCCACGACCTCTCCAAGAAATTATGTTCATGAATTGGCGATTGATTAACGAACAGCAAGCGCATGCAGTAATAAATGGTGAATCAAAAGACTGCCGTGAAGTATCAAAGGAGATAATCATGGAACAGTTTTAGGACCAGTTCTTTTCACTGTTTATATCAGTGCTCTAGAAAATGGAAATGGACTGGTTGCTAAGGTAGCGAAAATTGGTATGACACAATAAAAAAAGGGGGAAAAGTAAATTCGAAAGCAGACTGTTGATCATTACAAAACGGCCTGGGTAATGTCAAATT
>JAGKTI010025689.1:2543-13879 GCA_018397915.1 Birgus latro
GAAGTGAAGGAGCGTTGTGGTGTGGATGTGGACGTGATAGGAAGCATTAGGAGAAACACATTAAGGTGGTTTGGGGATGTGGAGAGGGTGGAGAGTGAAAGACTGACGAGGAGAGTGTATGTGAGTGAGGTGGAGGGGGGAAGAGGGAGGGGGAGGCCGAGGATGAGATGGAGGGATGGAGTGGAGAGGTACATGAAAGACAGGGGTGTGAGTTAGGAGTGGGGTAGTGAAATGGTGGGGGACAGAGCGACATGGAGGCGATTTGTTTGTGGCCACCCCATGCGGGATTGAGGCATCTAGCAATAGATAGATAGATAAATAGATTTTCCACAATCCTTGTCTATCCAGCCTGTCATATGCTCTATCCAAATCCATGAAGGCTGCATACAACTTCTTTCCCTTCTCTAGAAACTTTTCCACTAAAGATGTAAGAATGAATATCTGGTCTACACAACCTCTTCTCTTCCTAAAACCTCCCTGTTCTTCTCGAACTAATTCCTCTGTTATTTCCCTAACTCTGTCAATAAGTATCCTACCATATACTTTTCCTATTAAGAAGGCAAATGTAACATGAACATAATCAGTACATAATATGGGAAGTTTTATTATTTTTTTTTTTCACTATTTTTGATGTTTAATGTGTTCATGGAAGTATGGAGTTAGTTTTGTAGTCTGGGTGGTGTTGTGAGTCTAAAGAGAGGCAAAAAATGTTATTTTTAGTCTGTTACCAGATAAGGGTAATCCTACGTGAGTATAGGCTGAACCGTCATGGCCAAAATTCAACATGACCCGAGACTGACACCTCGCACTAGGGAATTACTGTTAGCATGAAGGGAAGGAAAGGTTTTACATCCATATACCCAATTTTGAGGCATATAAGAGGCTGCATTGTGAAAGATGCACCCTAATTCTGGAAAGGCAATTCTGAATTTAAAAAAAAAAAAAAAAAAAAGGTCTGAACCAAAACTGCGGAAAGATTGCTTGATACAAGTTGTTTTCACTCAAATACCCACTCACCTTTCAGAATCTCTATTCAGTACTATTCATCGGTCATTGGATTCTTTCTATCTATCTATCTATTGCCAAATGCCATAATCCCGAAAGGGGTGGGCATTTGACTATGAGTTATTTGCTTTACAGGGAAGGGCACTAACCCTCCACCAACCCACTTCCTGACACGTAGGGAGCACGTATGGTTTGATTATATGGTTTCCACCCAGCGTTGTAAATGGTTTCTTGGCTTACAGGAAACCATTTGGCTTGTCACTCAATGTAAAGCCACCTGCAAAAGAAAGAAAAGCAATAAGACATGACAGGAAAGATGAGAAAAATAGGAGGAGAGGAGGGCAGGCACAGAAAAAGAATAATAAGGGTTAAGGAAGAAGTAGACAGCCCTACATCAAGTGAGTGGATGATGGTCGCCACCACCTACCACTATTGGATTCTTTATTGGATTCATTATTTTTATATAAAAGAATCGCACAATAATAAAAGAATACTAACAACTCATTCCTCACTAAGTTCCTTGGTGCCATGTCACCATCTTAACCCCTAAAGACCGCAAATCTCCCACCCTGCTGCATTTCAGGACCGATTTTTGAACTTTCACCAAGGTATGTTTTGGTTTTATATATTTCAACAGCTTGAATCTATACATCTGAAATGTATATTTCATTCTCATGTCTGATGGTTACTGCACTATCAACTGTCAAAGATAAAAAAAAGTCACCCCTTGCATAAGAATGAACATGGGGATATTTTGGAAAATACCTGCACATTCTTTTCACCAAATAACCTACAGAAATCACTTAAATGACTAAGAGGGAGTATGTGGGTGAAGTGGAGGGAGGGAGGGGGATAGGCAGATCGAGGATGAGGCGAAGGGATGGAGCTGAAAAGTATATGAAGGAGGGGGGAGTGAGTTGGGGGGAGGGCAGTCAAATGGTGGTGACAGAGCATCTTGGAGGCATTTTGTCTGTGGCCACCCTTTGTGGGATTAGGGAGTCAGGCTATAGAAAGAGACAGAATTATGTGCCTTGGCATGGAAGAAGAAGAAGAAAAAAAAAAAAGGGTAGCCTGTCTATGATCGTCAGTATTAGGACTTTTCCAACAATCAGACATCAATCTTTAGGGACCAACAGTGTTCATTAACTGTCTGATTTCATTCGTACAATAATTAGAATATTCCCCTCCTACAAAGTATAACTTAATAAATATCTCAGTATATACAGTAGACATCATCATCATCATTATCTGGACCTCCTTTCCCACTCTAGGGAGAGACAAGAAGTAGCAACATCCAGACAGCCTAAGTTTGCCCAATTCAATAGGACACCTTTCCATTCACTCATCATTCAAGCCCACAGAATCCTGGCTTCATCAGATAAGCCAAAAAAAAAAATTAACATTCTGTAGCTTCACATATACAGTACCTATCTGATGGAGTCAATCCGAATGCTGTCACGTTAAAAACGGGTGCCAAATCCCTGGTCATGTGCTTCTCCACACAAAACTCATCCAGCCAGCTCGGTCTCTTGTCAGTTCCCTACCCTCACCAACTTCCATACCTCTCTTCCTCACACACTCATCCACCATATCCCTCCACCTTCTTCTTAGCCTACCTCGCCTCCTCCTTCAAATTCGCTCAGATATACCTTTTTTGCTACTCTGTTGTCATCCATTCTCTCCACATGACCAAACCATCTCAGTACACTCTCTTTAATTCTAGTGTCCACAGACTTCCTCGCTCTGCATCTTTCATGAATCACAGTATTCTGTATCCTATCCACCTTCTGTACTCCACATACATTCCTCAGCAGTCCCATCTCCACTGCTCTTACTCTTGACTTTTCATTTTCATACCACACCATAGTCTCACATCCGTATGTTAAAGCTGGCACTAACACTCATTCATATAAGCCTCGTTCAGCTGCAACATTCAAGCCTATATTTTTTATCAAGGTCTTCATAGCTCCAGCTACTTTCCTTCCTTGAGTCACTCTACTTTCCACTTCTTTTGCATATTTTCGTCTCTTCTCTATTACTGAACCAAGGGATTTGAACTCTCTCACCACTTCCAGTCTCTCTCCATTCACTGTAACATCACACTGGGAGCCACCTTCTCTCTCAATAACCATTACTTTACTCTTTTCTACATTTACTCTCAAGGCACGATGCTCACAGACATCTACAAAATTATGCACTAAACTACTAAGCTCTTATCCGGTACTTGCCAGTAGCACTGCATCGTCAGCATACCGGTACAACATATTTGTGATATTCCATCCATCACCATTCATTACCAATGCCATCCCTCTCTCCATTACTCGTGGTTTTACTTCTCCCATCACCCCATCCATACCTATATTAAAGATTAAACAACCATGGGACATCACACAACTTTGTCGCACACCCACACTGATCGTGAACCATTCACTTCGATGCCCATTTACCATTACGCATTCCTCACTACCATCATAAAAACTCTTGACAGCACCTAGCAGCTTACCATCTACACCATACATGCACAAAACCTTCCACAATCCTTCTCTGTCTACTTTGTCGTATGTTTTTACTAGATCCATAAATGCCATAAACACCTTATAGTCCTTCTCAAATGCCTTCTCCACTCTCTGTCTCACCACAAATATTTGATCCACACATCCTCTGCCACTCCTAAATCCACCTTATTCGTCACTCACTAGGACTTCTGATATCTCTCTTACTTTCTCTATTTAATAGTTCTTCCATATACCTTCCCTACAACACTCAACAGACTTATGCCACGATAATTCTTGCACTCACTTCGCTAACTCTTATTTTTGTTTGTATAGGGATACAATCACTGCCTTTTTCCTTTCTACTGGCACAGTTTCACTCATCCAAGTCTTCCCACACATCTCCAACAAACACATAAACACAGTACAGTAAAACCATAATATAACGGATCTCAGTAGACCGGAATTCGCTTTTAACGACTCGAGGAGCTACCGGACTAAACTCCTATATATCAGAAAAAGTCCGATATAGCCAGAAAGCAGTCCGGACTGCCTGACAACTTCAGCTATGTTCACCAAAATAAGACAAGTAAAAGACATGTTTTTCAGTGCACAGTACAGTATTATTATACCATTTGATTAATGTTAGTGGTAGGTGGTGGCGACCATCATCCACTCACTTGATGTAGTGCTGCCTACTTCTTCCTTAGCCTTTATCATTCTTTTTCTGTGCCTGCCCTCCTTTCTTCCTATTTCTCCTATATTTCCTGTCACTTCTTACTGCTTTTCTTTTCTTTACAGGTGGCATTACATTGAGTGACAAGCCAAATGGTTTCCTGTAAGCCAAGAAACCATTTACAACGCTGGGTGGTAACCATATAACCAAACCATACGTGCTCCCTACGTGTCAACAAGTGGGTTGGTGGAGGGTTAGTGCCCCTCCCCGTAAAAAAAAAAAAATAAAAAAAATAACTCAAAGTCAAATGGCCACCCCTTACGGGATTATGGTGTCTGGCAATAGATAGATAAATAGATTAATGTAGTGAAGGTATAACACAGTACAATACTGCAATGGTGGTGAAAACCACTGATGCAATCCGGACTAATGTCTGATATATCGGAAAAAGTCCGGATGTCGCTTTTATTGGAAAATCGCATATTTAGGACTGGCCTGAGCCCCAATTAGTCCGTTATAGTGAGGTCTTACTGTACTACATATCTCTAAGATGCACATAAATAAAATTTTTGTTTAAATGACATAATTCAACTATACAACTCAATAAAATTCATTCTTTCATTCATTTCAGAAAACGTAAAGGCAATTAAAAGTAAAAATACACTTCTTCATCTATATATCAATTGCCTGTATGTATGGTATATTAAAATCAATTAAACAATACAAAAAATCAAGTACAGGGAGTCCACAACATATGAAGCTCCATTTTACGAAAATTCAAAGGTACGAAAGTGAAAAATATGGGACAAATTCCCCTACACAAAAGGCATATGCTTTGATGGTATGAAAAACGCTATGAGAAAATTATTCAAATTTGGTGCACAACCGACTGCAGCGCCACCATCGTGTACGGCGACGCAAGCAACTAACTCCGCTTTGTCCCAGTCTGTTCTCGCTCCCCGGCTGTGTAGTATGTGTGTTCTGTACTCAGAGAATCTTTCGCATCTTGCATCATGCCACCCAAGCATCCTTCACCTTCATCATTATCATCTGTGGAGCCTCTCAAGAAGAAGCAACACCAAACCCTAACTCTGGAACACAAGCTTGAAATTATCAAGAGGCACAAGGAAGGCCAAGGCATGAATGAGATCAGGCCTCACCTGTATATACCTTACAGTACTGTTTTCTATTTTTTACTTAGGAATTTGATAAATAAACAACTACTTAAAGTTCATTTAGCTATTATTAACATTTCTACTGTAGATTATGAGCTTACAATCAGCCTAGTACAGTACAGAGTAGTTAGTTGACAGTTTTTTTTTTTGGGGGGGGGGGCCCCTCCTGGAATGCATCTCTTCAATTTCTTAAGTTTCTTACGGGGAAAAATGCTTTAATTTATGAAAAATAAGAAGATTTTAAAGGTACCTAACCCTTTTGTTTATCGGGGACTCCCTGTACAGTAATCCCTCGATCATCTGACGTACCAGAGCAACCGGTACATCCGGATATGGAGTAATACCCTACCTACCTATACCCAACCTATATGTACAGTACCCCTCCTGTGGCAGAGTTCTTCAGTCTTTCAGTTACTCAGACATCAAAACACACATGGGAATATCCAATATAATGCCAGGCACTAAGAAAACAATGCATAAACAATAAAAATCCACAAATACATAAATGAAGATGACGAAGGTTGCAAAAAAATTTTTAATAAAGCAGTGTACTATACAAGACACTACTTACAACCCAGTGAATGGTGGACAGGCATTATAACCTGCTGGCCTCCAGCTGGTGTACAGTAATCCCATGTAGTCTAGTGGCTAACAAAATCAATTTACAAATGTCAAACACCTCCTCCATCCCTTGGAGCTGGGTGATGACCATGGATGTGCTGTGAGGTGATGGAGACCTACCCACCTCAGGAGACTTTGAAGACAGTCACAAGCTCAAGTCAAATGGCGACTCAACAGCTGTCAATGTGCTCGGTTGTGGGTCTGAGAGTGAAGACTGGGGATGAGGTGGTGGTGGTGATGGTGGGGAGAACGGCCACCCACACGTGGGGCTGGCAGGCTTGAAAAATAAGTCAATCTTGGACTGACGATAGGTGCGATGATTCTGACAGAGGATGACAGCATCCCTGACTGTCTACTGATCCATTGCCACCTTCAGTGGCATCAACTTCCTGTTGTAGTGTGGGTGCTCAATATATTCGAGCACCTGCTCTATGCTGGCAAATAGTGCACCAAGGGAAGGGAGTGATGGAGTGGTTGAGAGCTCACAGTCAGGGCCCTCCTCCTCGTCACTGTCCTCTGTTGGCCCTGCAGAGACAGCAGAGGCGATCTCCTCTTCAGACAAAGTATGATAACCAGGATCGCCATCATTGCCGTCCAACCATTTCCTCACATCGTCGACCTCCACATCCTCGCCTGCCGTACACAGACAAAGGTTGAAATCATCCATGTCAAATCCCTCAAAGTCGTGTAAGGCCTCATATCCCTGAAGGAGACGAGAACAACCACTTACATGGGTTTTGACAGAGACTTCCTTCCAAAAATTTGCCCAGTTGAACACCGCAGACTTGATGTTGTAATGCCGAAAATTATCCAAGGTCTGCTCCCGATGTGTATCGCCCCTTGCTCGTCCTCTAGCACCACCATCACCTCATCGAGGAACCTCTGATGGTAAAGCCTCTTTGCTGCCACAATAACACCTTGGGCCATTGGTTGAATGAAAGCAGTCACATTAGGTGGCAGAACATGCACCGGATACAATCGTTATCAGCAACCAATTCCTTCTCGGATGGATGTACAGGGGCACTGTCAAGGATCAGGAGTGCCTCCATCTGGTTGCAATGTATATCATGTTCCTCCATTTGATAATGGACAACCTCCTTGACAAAGCACCTGTGAAACCAATCTCTGAAGATCTTAAAAGTAAACCAGGCCTTCACAGAATGATACCACACAACAGGCAGGTTATCTATCAACCCACGGGGACAATGTGGCTGTTTTGCGTGTCCAACAATAACGGGCTTGAGGCGGTGCATCCCGTTACCATTGGTGCAGCACAAAACTGAGACACGTTGTTTGGCCAACTTCCAACCAGGCACAGTCTTCTACCTCTCATTTCCCAGGGTGCTGGTGGGCAAGGAGCAGTAGAAGAGGCCAGTTTCTTCAGGACTATAAACCTGAGAGCAAGGCCCTCGTCCTCGATCAGGTGCTGCACTTTCTGGTGAAACGGCTCTACATCCTCCGCTGTCGCATCTAAAGCCTTGCCATTCTCGGCTGCTGCCTTCAACACGGTCCCAAGTTCAAGCACGTCGACACCTCGTAAGGAAGAAGTCAAGGATGTTGAACTCTCCTCAAGGCCATCAGAGATACGGGTTGGGTAGGTACAAGGTGCTCTAGGTCATTAAGGAGAGAAAAGATGTAGGCCTGTTCACCAGGTGGATCAGTGAAAGGAGAGGAGAGCCAAAGGTGGTGGTGAACATTGAAATCTCCTAAAATGAAGATTTCAGAGAATGGAGAAATGGATAGGATGTGTTCCATAGTAGAAGGTAGTCAAAGAATTTTTCATGGTCAGTAGAATCAGGGGATATGTAAACAGCACATAAATATTTAGTCAGAAAATGACAGGAAAGCTGAAGCAAGGGTTGAGAATTCAGAAGATTCAAGTTCAGGAACATGAGAGTAAGATAGGTCATTGCGTACATATACACAACAGCGACCTTTGGCTTTGAAATGAGTATTAAGAAAGTAGGACAATACAGACAAGGACTCAGACAGCTGAGTCTCAGTTAGGAAGAGAAGGTGGGGTTTAGAGATGGAGAGTTGGTGCTCAACAGAAGGAAAGTTTGAGGAAAAGCCATGAATGTTGCAAGAAAGAAGAAGAAGTGAGTCAGACAGTGGTTCCAGACATCTTGCTGGGTCGTCACTAGGAGAGGGGCAGATGGTGGGGGCAATTATGGTCCCCCAGCCCCCTGGTGACTCCTGAGGCTTGATTGTGAGACACCACATTGGTTGAATTTTGAATAGGAAGTGTAGTGGGCAATGTGCATGTAGTTTGGTGTTGACAGTTGGAGACACTTATACTGGGGAGTATGCTGGCCTACTCTCTGTGTTACTGAAACACTGAAAAAGTTGGTCAGGAACTAGTCCCAAGGGCTGATGAAATGGAAGCTCCAGCTCTCCCTATCATCAGCTTTCCATCCACCTTGGGAGTACCACCCTGCTCAACTGGTGCTAGTCTACTCTCTACCATTATTTTATTTTTCTTCACACTTCATTTTTTCTTTTTCCTTATAAAGGCTCCAACATGCCTGCATGTATTGGCCTTGGTCACCTAATGACAGCTTTCCATACTGCTTCATCTCTAGCTGCCTCTCTAGTCAGTCCCTAATCCTTGAGGTCACATTCAAGACCTCATTCCAGGTCATTTTTGGTCTGCCTTTTGCAACCCTTTCCTCAACCTTCACACCTCTCACTCTCAGCATCTAGCTTATCAGAAAGGCAAACCACACTCACCGGCCTCACACCGCGAACTGCCCGGGACCCCAGCTGCACACCGTAGGACCCTTCCGGCGACGTCACCACTCGTGACGCAACAGGTGTGTGTGCGCGCACACACACCAACAGCAATATGCACTAACACTCGTCCTCTCTTCTTAATTTGACAAAAGATTCCAAGGACGAAGCTGGATGGCCTATTAGCGTCTGATACACACTATATATCCAATACATAGACTTTTGTGTGAGTACCATCAACACCCGATACACACTATGCATCCAATACATACACTTATGTTTAATTACTATCAAGACCAAGTCTGTGGCAACATACAGATATGTGATGTCTCTTGAAGTATCATAAACTTTCTAGTCTCGGTTGACTGCTGCACGTAGCCGCTCGGTCGAGGCACCTTTCTTGGTGAGACAATCAGCCAGTTGTTGTGATGTATCCACCCAAGATACTTCATCAATCTCCCCTTGCTCCAACATGTCTTGTAATACAGCAATATCAATGCGCAATCTCCTGTCTTCTACGCTCCTACAGAAGTGAAGGGTGTCCACCAGACTCTTGTTGTTGACAAAACACTTTATTTTGATCTTTCCACATCCAGAAACCTCATGCAATATGTTGGCGAGATATACAGCAGTCTAAGCACATTCAAGCAGTGCCAACGCCTCAGCAGATAAGGTAGATTTGATGACCCTCCTGATCTTTCTTGTCTGCCAGAATATAAGACATCTTGCCTCGCTAGCATCTCGCAGGATGATCACAAAACTTCCCAGAGACCCATTGCCTACAAGGTTGGCAAATGAAGCATCCGAAAAGCACTCTATATGACAGTCCTCGATCAGCCCCATTCTTGGAATGCACAGCTTCATGTTGTCAGTCTTCACCCTTGAGATTACCTTATTGAGTCTAAGCAAATCCACTACGGTAGCTCAGTTGCTAGTCACACTCAACTCACACACATCAAAGGCAATATCTGGCCGAGTGTGTGTGGCAATCCAGCTGAGTTGCCCAATTAATGCTCGGTACTCCGTTTTCTGAGACTCGGACAGCTCTCCTGATTTTACTGCTGCATGATGTCTACTCAGCATGACTGGTTTCAAAGATGAAGCATACTGGAATTGGTCGAGCGTTATGCTGCCATCGATGTTGGAGTTGACATTGAGACCAACGTATTTGAAGGCTTTTGATCCTGAACTGCCAATGAGGAATATTTGACTCAATCGGTCTATCACTTGCTGTTCGAACTCATGTGTACCAGCCCAAAGGAAGTTGTCGACATAGATGCATACAATGCCTTCGACTTTGCCACTATTGCTCCAAGAGAACAGCGCTGAATCCAGTGATGACACTTTAGCTCCGAGACTCAACAATCGATCTTTTACGTGCAGATACCAATGCCTAGCAGCATCACAAAAGCCGTAAACAGTTTTCTTTAGTCTCCATAACTTACCATTTGCATATTCAGACAGAGGACGTAAATGAACAACTCTCTCAATGTTGTTACCTAGCAAGTAGGCAGCTTTCACAGCCATAGTGTGGCAATCCCACTGGTTGGTGGAAACCAAAGAAGGTGCCAAACACACTGCTTCTTTTGAACAAGTAGGCGAGTCTTTTCGGAGATCCAGCGTGTCTTCCTCAAATCCTCTGGCGACTAAGTGGGCTTTAATAATAGGCTTTCCATTTTTCAGTTTTTCCGTCACAACCCATCGAACCGTTATGGCACTTTGCCCAACATCATCTACTTCCTCATACACATCATTATTCTGCCAGTTTGTAATTTCATTTTCCTTAGCGCATGATACCGCCTCAGAGTTGAAAAGAACAAGCATTTCTGCGTCATCATCAACCACTTCCCATTCGCTAAAATTCTTCTGCAAATCTATCCAATCAATGCTGCCGTCAAAGTCCCTCTTCAAATTGTAGCAGTGTTTGTACTTTACAGTGGCTCTACCTGCCCGACTCATAATCCTTCCAGACACCAACTCTCCACTTTCTGAATGTATTTCCTTTATACGCTGACCAAAAGAAACTTTGGGAGGCTGATTAACTGGAACAGAAACTGTGGGAGGCTCATCAATCGAAACCACACCATCTTCCGACTCGTCATCTGGTGGACAGTCATTCAACACTTGCGAAGAATCGTTATTAGGCTTCTCCTGGACAACATTGTTCTTCTCATCACTGCTGACACCACTTTCAACTGTAGTATCTTACTCTGGTGCACGCGCTAGACGACACACGTGCACTCACACGTAGACACCGCTGTGTCTCACCAGAATTTGTTTCCCATCTCTGCCTATTACAATTCCGGGACTGTGCCACTCATGACTGTCATTTCTTTTGTAGAAGACTTCATCTCCATTTCGGATGTCGTTTAAGTCACTCGGACGTACGTTGTGATGCAGAGCCCTAGCCAAACGTTCATCTGATTCAGTCTTTATAAACTCGTCTTGCTAAATAAAGAGCGTTCAAATTGTCTCTCACAATTTTCGATGGTGATGAAGGTTCCAAGGCTGGAGGATCATTTGCGTACACATTTGGCAGGCCGGGGTTTTGACCAAAAAACAAGCTGGTTAGGAGAAAAGCCTGCGTAGTTGGTGAGAGCATTTCTTACCGATACTGCCCATGCCAAGGCCACATCC
>JAGKTI010025691.1:0-13878 GCA_018397915.1 Birgus latro
AATTATGAGGCAGCTTTGGCTATCCTTAAGCAGAATTATGAAGATAAGGAGCAAGCCATTACCCACTTATTAAAGGCTCTGATTGAACTACCCATTCCTAAACATGATTTTGAGTCCTTGCAAAGTTTTCGGATTGCGATAGGTTGTAATTTAAAGGCCTTAGGTACTTACGAAGATGTTAAGGCAGCAGACTGGGTGCTTTCTAGAATTGTGTCCTTAAAACTTCTACCAAGAACTAAGGACGCTCTGTATGGCAGGTACCAGAAGGATAATTTCTCCTGTGAGGAGATTGAGAAAGGCTTGATGCAACTCTGTAAACACTTGCAAGGAACAGTAAAGCCTGTTGAAAATAAATCAAATGCTGAAATAAGGAAAAGAACCACTAACCAACTGGCTGGGAAAGCCAAGCTAAGAACAGGTAAGGCTGTACCTAAGGAAGAGATAGGTACTTTTCTTAGCTCTTTAAAGTCTGAGGATAAATTAATAACGACAGGGGATAGACAAGCTGATGAAATTAAGAAGGTAAAAATTTTCATGGTAAAGGACAAGAAGGTTTGTGTGTTTTGTGGTGAACAACATTCCAGTGCATCCTGCCAACAGTATCCTGATTATGCTTCTAGAATAGGGAGACTTCAGGAATTGGGATGTTGTATGATTTGTATGAATACCGAACATGGTTCCGCTGACTGTAAAATTAAACTAAATCTTTGTTTCAAATGTAAAAAAGACAATCATCATAGTGCTTTGTGTCCAAGGATGATGAAACATGAGGTTCCTAAAACTGCAAGTGTCAATATGACAGTTGCGGAAGCAAATACTCCAGTAACGATGCCAGCTGCAGTTCCAATTGCTGATGTAAAGGTAATGGGTGACATATTAGTACTCTTTTTGATACAGGTGCACAGAAAACCTTCATTTCTGCAGACATTGTAGATAAATTAAAGTTACCTGTTGTCGGCAAGGTAAATCTAGCCATTACAGGGTTCTTAACTACTAAAGGAGCACAATCCTTTGATTTAGTTAGACCCTTAATACAATTTGGCAGATATAAATGTCGTATAACAGCAGCTGTACTGGATAAGATGGAAACCAGTATTTATATAAAGGGACTAAAGGAAACCTCTGATAATTTGCAAAGCTCAGGGATAAGATTGGCAAAACATAATGTAAAATCAGATACTGTGGGTCCCATAAAAATGATAATAGGATCAGATTACTGTGGAAGATTCTTACACAGGACCTTTAAGAAGAATAAAGTACAGTTGTTCAAGAGTCCAGGAGGTAACCTTATTATGGGTCAACTGCCTTTTCCTAAGAAGGACAAAGGAGATGCCAAATTAGTAGATTCAGTCTTTGTTACCCCCACACAGTCATTGATGGTAGCTAGAATAGGTGCAGAATTAGAACCTACTCAGATAAATGACTTGTTAGATGAAAAAATTGAACCTGTACACAAACTTTGGGACCTAGACAGTGTGGGAATACACACTGAAGATCCAACCCCTGAAGATAAAATAACTTTGGATTTGTATAATCAGTCTATGGAATTTAAGGATGGACAGTATTGGGTAGGATTACCATGGAAACTAAACCATTTGGAATTACCTACAAATTTCCAAGCAGCTAAGGCTCAGTTAAATTCTCTTCTAAGGAAGTTGAGAAACAACCCAGAACATTTAACCATATATGATAATATTATAAAGGATCAAATGAAGAATAAATTTATTGAAGAATTAGAAGTCCCTGTTAACCATAAAGAGGGACACTATCTACCACATCATGCTGTAGGCAAAGATTCAGTAACAACTCCCATAAGGATAGTTTTCAATTGTATTAGTAAAGCGTCCAAGGGGTCAGCCAGCTTAAATGATTGCCTATACTGTGGACCTACACTAACAGAGAAGTTAGGGAATGTATTACTAAGATTTAGAGAGAAACCTTATGCTTTTACAGCAGACATTAGTAAGGCTTTTCTCAGAATAGGATTGAGGGAGGAGGATAGGAAATTTACAAAATTCCTCTGGCCTCAAGACCCTCAAATTGAGGATAGTCCATTGAAAACCTACTGTTTCCGGTCGGTGCTCTTTGGCTCTTGTGCTAGTCCTTTCCTACTTTGCAACACATTGAAGCATCATTTTGAAAGGGCCAAATGCCCAGAAATAGGGCAGGCTTTTTACATGGATAATTTGCAAGGTGTTGCTGATACAGAGACGGAAGTATTGAAGGCTTATGAAGTAGCCAATTCCGAATGTGGGAAGGCAAATTTGCCGCTACAGAGCTGGAATACAAATTCACCGCTTTTGAGGAATAAAATACAAAAGGACTATCCAAATACTGACATTCCCGAAACTCAAAATGTGTTGGGTCTTAACTGGGATACAAAGGCTGATGAAATAAGTTTAAAGCCGATTAAGTTCTCCGATGTCACTCTCACCAAGAGGTCCCTGTTAAGTCAGGTCTCCATGTTATTTGACCCATTAGGATTAGTCAGTCCTATAGTTATTAGGGGCAAATGTTTAGTGCAAGAGGCTTGGCGAGAAAAGTTAGACTGAGACACAGAATTAGGTGAAAAGTATGCTGAACAGTGGGAACAGATTCAGAAGGAATTTGAAAAATCATCAAGCATATGTATTCCCAGGATGATAAACAGTAACAAGAAGTCACATTTACACATTTTTTGTGATGCTTCTCAGAAGGCATATGGAGCAGTAGCTTATTGTGCAACAGGACATGACAGTAAAATTATGTCCAAAGCCAGAGTTGCACCAATTAAGGGAAGAACCCTACCTCAAATGGAATTGGCTTCCATAGAGATAGGAACTAAATTGGCCAGGTATCTAACCACTACTCTGGATACTCAGTTTGAGGATATTTATATATGGACTGACAGTGAAATTTGTCTTTACTGGATAGGAAAGGATGACAGTAAAATTCCTTTTGTCCGCAATAGAGTGAAGACTATAAGAGAAATGTCTTCTAAATTTAAGTTTATGCATGTATCCTCTAAACAAAATCCAGCTGATTTACTTTCAAGAGGTTCCACAGTAAAGAAACTGATCAAGGATGACTTGTGGTTTAAAGGTCCTAAATGGTTACTCACTAAGGATTGGCCTGAGCAAAAACTGTATAGTACTGCTGAGGTTAGTGTTGTAAACTTGGATCCAGTAGTACCTGAGCCAGAAATAATTGACATTAGCAGATTCTCATCTATAAAACAACTCAACACCACTAGGTTAGTTGTTAAATTTTTGAATAAGAAAGTGGGGTTTAAGAAGTTTGATCCCATGGAATATTGGTTGAGAATGATACAAAGGAAGTATTATGGAGAGATTTTTAACCTTTTATGTCAAGGCAATGATAAGAACAAATTGATCCGAGATTTAGGATTGTTCTTAGACGGAAAGGGTCTGATTAGATGCCGTGGCCGAAGAATAATGGCTGATTTACCTCTCCAAACTAGACATCCTATACTGCTACCCAAGAAAGATTATTTTGTAGAGTTAATTGTAAAGGAAGCCCATGACTTGACTCTTCATGGAGGTGTGCCACAGATCTTGGCCCGAGTCCGCGAAAGGTATTGGATCCCTAAGGGTAGATCGGTTGTAAAGAAATATCTCAAAGGCTGTATAATATGCAGGAGGTATGAGCAAAGGCCATATGACTACCCAGGACCACCTGCTTTACCAGAGGATAGGGTGAATGTTAGTAGGCCCTTCAAGGTAACTGGAGTTGATTACACAGGGGCTATAACTGTTACGGGTGAGGGAACTCCCCATAAGGTGTATATATGTTTGTTTACTTGCACCTACACGAGGGCAGTCCATCTAGAAATGGCAGAAGATCTCAGTTCAGAGACATTCCTGAATGTATTTAGAAGATTTGCTGCTAGAAGGTCTTGTCCTACCAGATTAATAAGCGACAACGGAACTAATTTCGTTGGAACAGCACCTTTACTTTTGAACATAATGAATGACCCAAAGGTTAAGACAGCACTGGGAATCCGAAATTGTATCTGGCAGTTCATTGCTCCAAGAGCACCATGGCAAAATGGATTTACAGAAAGAATGATTGGAATAGTAAAGAACTGCCTAAGGAAAACTCTACACAGAACTAAGATCACCAGAGAGGAACTGAGAACGGTGATAACTGAAATTGAGGCTAGGATTAATAATAGACCGTTAACCTATGTAGATGATACTAGCCTTGGAATTGAAGCATTGACACCTGCTCATATGTTGCATGGCAGGAAACTTCATCCCATACATTGTGTGGATATCCAGGAGGAAATAAATGATCCTACAATTGGAACTAATGAACTAGGACAACATCTGCGCGAGGGATACCAACGTCTTAAAAGGGTATTGGACATCTGGAATAGACATTGGAGTGAAGAATATCTCTTGAGCCTAAGAGAAAGATATTATGGGGCTCAGGCTGCCAGCAACAAATCAGTTATAAATATAGGAGATGTGGTCTTAGTGAAAACCGAACAACCAAGATCCCAGTGGCCGTTAGCTAAGGTGATTTCCACACATCCAGACTCAGAGGGGGTGCTAAGACTTGTAAAAATTAAATGTAGGGGACATCTCAGTATGAAAACGATAGATAAACTGGTGCCCCTAGAATTAATGGCTCCCCTGGAAACCGAGGATGGTGGAGAGCAATTGGGTCAAGATGTGCGACCTAGAAGGGTTGCGGCACAGGTCTCTAGAGATCAGTGGAGAGAGCTTTGGGCAAAGGGACATATTACATGATACAGCGTATAATTTTTCGCCCGGCCCCAAAACTGTGGGAAATATTTTCCCCCCGAGCTGTTGTGCTTTTTACTTTAGTTGTCGATTGTTAAAGAGCAGAGGAAAACGTACTTGAGAGGTTTAAAAACCCAGTGATTATGTTCTGTTAATTCTTATTATTAATAAATTAAATGCTACTGCGTTTAACATTGGTAGACAACTATGTACATACATACATGTAAAACTGGAGAATTTTCTATTGACCTAAACTGCGCCTGCGTGGATGACGTGGTAAGGATGAAAAAGCCCACAATAAAACGGGAGGCCAGTTTTAATGTATATACAGTATATCTATCTGTAGAAAAGGGGAATATTTCATTTAGTTTAATTAAAACTAAGATTAGATTAAGTTAGATTCACCTTGTATATTTTATGGAGTAAGTTAGCTGTATGTGACGTAATTAAGCAATAGTTGGCAACTCTTCTATCCTATGAGGGACAAGAAGCTCGCCATCTTGCACACTCCTTGAGTAGATTTCACTCCGAGTAGCTGCTTGTACATACACCCCCAAAGGACGCCTGATTGCCCAGGAAAGACCGAAACAGCACGCCCGTCGTCATCTTGTTGTTCGACTCAATACGTAGCTAAGTGACCTTGTTGATTTGGCCAAATCTTAGGGAACTAGCTATAGTAAATGAGAGGTGATTGTAGGTGAGTTAGGGGATTTAATTGCCTGATTTACTCACGAGACTTATGCAAATTTACCTCTGTTAAACCTAGATAACTTACAGTGAGGAGTATCTAGGACGCTCGTTTTTTTTCTCACAGAGAGAGAGAGTGAGAACAGGTGAAGATCAGATTCATCGCTTTTTCATATTCACTGACTTCATACCAAGCTCTCAAGAAAGGAATGAAAATGAGTATAAGCAATGAAGGGGCAACATTCGTACTCGTGAGTATAAAGCATAACATCGTCATGGCAAGTCATATTCTACTTTACACTGGAGGGTTCCTTACTACATATTCTTAATGATATACTGTATGTGCTTCCTGGGGAGAGGGTAAGAAATTAGTGAAATACTCGCCGCCAAAACACCCCACCTGTGTGCGACACCCACCCTAGGAGGAGACAACCGAGAGGTTACAACAGTGAGCACGGGCTCAGCGTGAGACGGGCCTACCTCTGCCTTTGCCCTACCCCCTTTCGTGCTCAGGTGCCTCATCTGGGAAGTAGCAGTCACGGTGCATTACACCTCAGCCGGACCAGCCCTCACCTGGTGCAGGGTGGGGCTAACATTGTGAAATATTTACCCCACAACTTGGTGGGGCACGAGCAAACAGAGAGCCCATCGGAGAAAAGGCAGGAAAAAGGCTCGCCTACGGGAGCACAGCACGGCAGGCAAACTGACGGATGAGGAGGGTCAGCAAAGGCAGGGAAGAAGTCGAGGGCTATGGCAGACGATCGTGTGGCCGGCTGCAGATGGTCAACGATCGATGAGAGCAGGGTGGGACGGCAGCAGGATAGAAGGTGCGGCAGCGATGGAGGGGGCGCCGATGGTGAGCTGCAGGTGGAACACCGCCCCGACGCCGCCCCCAGCCCCCTTGTCCTTGGTGGACAAGGGCAGTGGAAGCTTGCCCAGCTCCTCAGAAGCAGATGGACACCAAGGAAGGTAGGCCCAGTCAGAGTCAAGTGGAGAGAGGGCCCTAATCCAGGTAGTGGCGGAGGGAGGATCATCAGCCGTGGTCTAGGGCGGAGAAGCCTCGACCTCCTGATGGGCAGACCTAGGCCCACATGCTCTGGTGGAAGGGACAGGCCAAATCCCCTCAGCTGGTGGAGAGCTGCCGGAGAACTGGTCCCAACGCGGACTAGGTGGAGGTCCTTACACGACGAGAGGTGGGCTGTGAGTCATGAAGGGCTAACTTCCTTAGCCCCAGACAGCATCCCCGAGGCAGCCACCAGCTACTCTCTTGCTGCTTCCCTCCCTCAGACATACTGAGTGAGGGCCACCAGCCGCACATGGGAAGAGATGGCCACCAGCCACTCTTGGATAAAACACCCTCCAGAGAAGAGGGCGTCGGTGACAGCCATCAGCCACACCACTAGGCAGGTGATGGCCACTAGCCACACCTCGTCTGACTCCTGTAGAAAGGACCCGCCTTGGGTGATGGCCACTAGCCACACCTGTGGGGAGATGACGGCCACCAGCCGCATTATCCCTGTGGGCCCTAAGGGAGTAGGATCTCGTTGATGGCCATCAGCCACACCTGCACCCCTGTGATGGCCACTAGCTGCACCGAGGGTGTAGTCCTCGTGGGGCACGGCTCTTTGGTGATGGCCATCAGCCGCACCAGTGGGTGTGTAATGGCCACCAGCCCACTCTGCCCACCGTCAGCACAGGGGCATGAACCCTTAGTAATGGACATCAGCTGCATGTGGGAGGAGATGGCCACCAACCGCTCCAATCTCTGTGTCCTAGGGGACTTGGCGAGGCTGACCGCCAGCGCCAAGGCGGGAATGGGTACGAGCTGTCCCTCACCCCCTACCCCAGTGCCTTCCACTCCTGAGGTTTTCCCTATTTCACCCACCTTCACTGGTGGAAGAGTGGGTTTCCTCACCCCTTCCCTGACTGGAGACACCTTCCCGGAGGAGCAGCAGCTGGAGGAGGTCTGGAGAGGTCCCTGGCACCTAGGGTCGGCGCCCTACAACCGGCTCCCTGGCAGTCACCAGCCCTAACAGACTTCGCACTGGCGGGACGCCGCAGATCACCCCTGACAGCGGCCCAGCTGAGGACAGACCGCAGCCCTTGGACCAGCCAGGACATCCCCAGGACCCCAGGGCGTGACTTCCCCCACCCCATCCGACGACAACCTGCATGCCAGAGTGGGCGCTGACAGGTGCGTCTGCTCTCCCTGTTTGGGCCCGGCCCTTAGGCCCGACCCTCAGGCTCCCCAGTAACGGGCGCCCCTACCATGCCACCCCGTACAACACTCCCGGATGACCCAACAGCAGCCCAGCCTTCTAACAAAGGCCCTGGACGACCCAGTGACAACCGGCCTCCTGACGGAGGCCCCAGATGGTCCGGCGGCTGCCCGGCCTTCTGATGAAGGTCCCAGACGATCCACCGGAAGTCCAGCCATAAGGCCGGATCTCATGTGTGATTCGATTTCCTCTTACACGTTACTTCGTTTCTCTGTATATATTTTTTTATTATTTTTTCCTATGAGGCAATTTTATACAATATAAAGAGGGTCTAAGTCAGGCAAAAACAGTTTATCCTCAATAAACACTGGTTCCATAGGCAAGGGTAACGTTCCCTACATCAAGCGGTTGGAGAAGTATCCGTTGTTCTAAAGGAAGAAAGTTCGATCCCACGAACTGGCAGGAAACAGTTTGATTATTTGAATTTAAATAAAAAAACTGATCTTCACAAGACCCATCGCTAAAACATCAGTTCTGAATGAGAGAGTTGAAGTATGTATTCAGTACAGATTGTGAGTGTCAGAATTAGTAACATGTGAAGCTGTGTAGCACTGGGCCTCAGAGAACAGATTATAAGTCTATGCCCCGGGTCAGACTCACGAAAACAAGAAGGCGCACTGAAACATTTGCTCCCCAAATGTCTGACACTGATGCAGTCGTCCTGTTACCTTAACCTGCTTCGTGTAAAATTTAAACACTTATTCATTGGATGCTCCTCAATATTTATACCAAATATGGAGCAGTTCCATCTGATGTTTCTTTTTTCCATTTTTTCATTAACTTAACATCGATCTATGAAGTGTTTGGCTTTAAAATTAATCACTTGTGCGCCAGGTCTTTCTTATTTATTCCGAATTTTGTGTAGTTTCATGGACAAATTTTTCTGTAATGTTGTTAACAGACAGGAAGCCAAACACATCGGATCCCAACACTACCGGGCCTGGGTGGAAGAATGCAACCAAGGCCTGTAGTCTCGTCGGGTAAGGAGGCTCCCTAGCATTACTTCCTTATCGATTGATTTTTGGATACTGCTGGTTCATTTACTTTCGTACCTTATTTATGCAGAGTATGGCGATGTTCGATGGATTATAGAAAAGAGAATAGGATAGGCGTTATAACAAAAATAAATAGCATAGGAAAATGTGTTCGAGAGCTTCCTCAACCGACGGGAATACAGGCCTAAGAGTTTATTAGTCAACTTGTTATTACTCCGCTCATTGTGTGTGTAACCTTATCATATGACTCGGAGTGCTTTCCTATGTTTAACAGTCAGATAATCAAATTTCGTGATAACCTTGAGAAAGAAGGTCTGTTTTGATAATCATACTTTTTTTTGTTTGTTTGTTTACAAGAGAGATTATCAGAGATTATTTTTAATCAAGAAAGTTGTTAAAGAAGACAGTCGTTAATAAAAATGTTCATATGAGTATTTCCATGAAAAAAGATAATTCAGCAGCCCTTTGACCTCTCTCCCTCTCTCTCTTTTCTTTAGAGCAGGGTTTCCCAACCTTTGGTTCGCGATCCACGGGGGATCGTGGAGAGTTGGGAGTTGGCTGCAGGGTTAAGAAGCCTTAGGAGAACTTAGTAACCTTGGGAGAACTTGGTACATCAGTATGAAGTTAACCAAAACTTTCATTTCGATGATACGCCAGTAACCTTAAACGCACAGCATAATGTTGTGCCAGTGGAGTGGACAATAGCTTTCTCTCGCTCTTTTTGATGTATTACGGCTAAGCTTTTTTTTTTTTCGAGTCTACTTTTTACTTGGTATTTTTATTTATTTATTTATTTACTTATTTTTTTGTATAGAAAACCCCTGCCTTCGTTGATGTTTAAGGAAGCTTCAGACAGCCTTAGGCAAGTCGTGGAAGTGTCTGCCATGCGTTATTAGTACGTCTTGCGGAATTAATCACCTCGTGTGATGAATATTGTTTTAGCTTAGTTGTATTATACATAATTTTGTCAATTTATTCATAATACAGGGCTGATTATTATGTTAATCCTGATACACTGTGACACACTTGAAATTAATTCCATTCAAAAGTAATCACAACTTGTGCGATAATTCTCGAGAATCTGCTAGAAGTGCATAGGTATTAATGCATATTGGTAGAGATTTCTCAAGATTCCAGATAACGCACTTCAGGAATGTTCGAGAGACGAGCAGGGTTTTTAAATAGCGGAGGTCCCCCACCTCGAGCCAGTCGGTAGCGAACCAGCTTGTCACTAGTCACGCAATTCCTGTACTGTAGCTACTGATATTTTTCTCATTTGGAGCAACTGTGCGAGTCTTCAATTATCTGATCATGCTCATTTGTGCTTAATTCTAATATTTTATGCATATTTTTGTTCCTAAAAAAATCTAGCGGATTTTGAATGCTCTGTTAGAGCATTTTCACTGGGAACATTTAGCACACTGCCATCCTTAGTGGTGGCAAAACAGTGTTTGAAATGAGAAACCTGTACTTTACACAGGAAAAATCATCCAATATAACACCGAGAATCGAACCCGCGACTCTCAGGTGAGAGCCAGGCAGCAATCCACTACACAACGACCAGGAAAAAGTTATATTACGTTGTCACAATCTTGTAACCAATGTCCCTCGGTCCCCACTGTGGGTATGAAGAAGATAGATAACCCCATGGCACTCGGGCAAGTAGATGCTTTTGATCTGTCCCAAGCACTTACTCGTAAATATTGGATGGAAAACAACGTTTATTTACACTCCGGGCTTGTGACAGTGATCTACCGAAAACTGTTCTTCCTGGCAATGTAGACAAGAAATGTGTGTGTGTGTCACGTGCAAAAAGAAGTCTGATCCTGAGATTTTTTTGTAGTGTCGTGACCCCCAAATTAAACAAATTTAGGCATCTCAATAATATTTTTGTATGGATAATAATTCATGTAAAAATACTATGAATGTTCTAATATATCATGAGTAATCTTGTACACAAAACTTACTAATTTGTTTAACAATACTGGATACTTTTTGCAGTTCTGTTTGTTATTGATCTATCTATCTGTCTATTGCCAGAAGCCACAATCCCGCAAGGGGCGGCCATTTGACTTTGAGTTAGTTGTTCAACAGGGAGGGGCACCAACCCTCCACCAACCCACTTGTTGACACGCAGGGAGCAGTTGTTATTGATGTTTCATGTATATTTTGTTTCAGAATTTGATACTTTGTATTCACAAATCTGAATCTATGGCTAAAAGTCCCAGATACTCGAAGACTACAGCCACATTGGCCTCAGCACAATACTCATCAACAACGGCATCAAGAAACCACAATGCAACTTGTATTATTTAGTCCTGAGCGCGGAGTGGATGAAACCTTCGAAACTCAAGCGTCACCTAGAGATGAAGCATTCGGAACATGGAGAGAAGGATTTGGAGTTTTTCAAATGCCATGAGCTTCATCTCAATCGTCAAAAGTTCGATGCTAATGGTCTTTTCATCAACAGAGGGTAGCAGCAGTGGAGGCCTCATATGAAGTTGTGTTAGAAACTGCCAACAAAAAGAGCCTCACACAACTGGGGAGATGCTTATCAAACCTGCATGTTGCAGATGATGAAGCTCATTCTCAGGGAAGCCAGTGTGAAGATGCACCATGTATCTCTGTCGAATAATACTCTTCAAAGGCGTATTTCTCAAGTGTCTGTGTTTGTGAAAGAGCAGGTTTTGGATAAAATCAAAGCTACTTCTTTGTTTTCGTTTCAGCTGGACGGATCAGTAGATGAGAGTTTATCGGCCAGCTCATGCTTCTTCTCCTTATTCGCGTTTTCTTGCTTGGTTTCTTGTTTAATTGTGGCAGGCACTTCTGCCCTTCAGAATTAACTGATTCCAATCAAACTTGAACACAATGCCTAGCCTATGACCTCGTTGTGTCCACAAGGTTTTGGTTGCTAGGCAACTGCTCACTGCCTTCTGATGGCCCCCCCCAAAAAAAAAGTTTTTTTTTTGTGCTTTTTACGTTTTCAGTTGAAGAAGCACTACTAATGGGCACAGAATGCTCTGACTTATTTAGGTGTAGTCCTGAGTTCATTCCCTATCGGAAGTGTGCCATCCATTTTCCTCTCTCTCCTTTAGTTTTCGAGTGGCAATTCCGTGAAGATTGGCCTCGGCATCCCTAGTAACCAATACCAGTTTTCAAAAATGCCCCACTAGCTCCCCAGCAGCTCGATGGAATTTGATGAAACTTTTCTTATGTATAGACACTGACTAGTACCACAACTTTCTATTGTACACCTATGTGATACACTGGGCAGGACAGGGTCAGTGGTTATCTAATGCATAAACGATGAAAATAGCTAAAAATCACAACTATACCCACATGAAATGCAAAGGTTCCGGAGATTATAAACCTAGGGCCATGATTCTTGGGTGGAATGTTGCATTGGATTACCTCCATACTACAATGACATTTAGTGTCGAAACTCACTTCCAGTCACTGGCAGTGCCACCTAGAAGCTGTACCTCTGGTGGGCCATTCCATGAATATCAAGTTCCCTAGCTCACAGTAGGTGGATGGAACTGAATGAAACTTTGCCTGCTTGTAGATGTTAATGAGCACTACGAGTGTGCTTCATACATGCATGACCTATATCAGCCAGGCCAGGGGTCAAAGGTGATCAGATGCGGAAAATATGAAAAACGCTAAAATTGCGACCTTGCTTATGCAAAGTACTAAGGCTCTGAAGATTATTAGGCCAGGGCCATGATTCTTGGGTGAGATGTTGTCCTTCAGTACCGCTATACAGAAGTGACTTTTCATACGAAAACTCATTTCCAGTGACTGACAAAGCTTGGTCCTTCTACAGCTGACCATTGTCACCTTTTTTTTTTTTTTATGCAAGGAAGAAGGAACCAAAAGCCACAGGCCTGCATACTGTGCCTTCCAAGAAAAAGCAAAAACAGTACAAAAGAGAGCCAAATTCAAGATCCGTTCAATTCGAGATGCCTGGACACACTGCGTTTGAAAGACTGGAGATCATAGGAAGTAGGAAATACAGACAGAGGAAGACAGTTCCAGAGTTGACCAGTTGCATAAACGAAGGACTTGTTTTCTCAGTTGCCTGTCCTTGTGAGGTAAATTCATTCATATGACATCAAATAGTTCCTTTTCTGTAGTGTGCTTGAAACCATAACAAAAGCTGATGACATCATGGAAAAGGTCTCTACTTTTTTTCGTACCGAAGGTCTGCACTGGGGAAACATGTGCGTGGTTAGTATGGACGTATCACCAGCTATGCTAGGATCAAAGTCAGGATTTCAGGCGAGTGAAGGAGCTGGAGTCCGAAGCTAAGGGCATCCACTGCATGATCTACTGATAGGCTCTGTCAATAAGAGTTATCCTGTCTCTCTACAGGAAGTTCCTCTGACCTCATTGGTTGCAGACCAATAGCTATCACATCTTCTCTTGATAAAGTATTTCAAATTGTAATGAATGAGCACATAGTTAAACATCTTGAATCCAATAACTTAATTAATGACAGTCAGTATGGTTTTTGCCACGAAAGATCCACCATTGATATACTCAGTCTCCTGAATCACATCATTCAGCGATCGATTGACCACCATGGAGAAACTCATGCAGTTGCCCTTGAGATTTCTAGAGCTTTTGACAGAGTGTGGCACCTTTCCCTGCTATCCAAACTCCCTTGCTATGGACTTAAAGTCTTTTGTACTTCTGATTTCCTTATGTCTCAGCAACAGAAAGATAAGAGTAAAAGTAGATGATGTATATTCCAGTTTGCACTCAGTTAATGCCAGCGTGCCACAGGGATCAGTTCTGGCTACAACCCTATTTCTAAATCATATTAATGATCTCTTACCTGTCACTCATAATGTCATTCATTCATATGCAGATGACTCAAGGCTTCACAATTCATTCACACTTAAATCCCCATTTGCAGAGTTTAATATCTCTAACTCTCAACTCAGTACAGCCATCTTCATAAATCAAGACTTATCTAGGATCACTGAATGGGGACAAAATAACCTTGTCTTATTTAATGCTAGTAAAACCAAATACATACAATTTACTAAGAGACAGATATTGCCATATTCCTATGTTACTTTCAATGCTACAAGTATTCCTATCTAGAAAAATATTGAAATTCTCGGTGTTTCACTTAACAGTGCCCTCAGCTGGACCTCTCAT
>JAGKTI010025692.1:0-13878 GCA_018397915.1 Birgus latro
TTCTTCTTTTCCTCCTCCTCCTTCTTCTTTTCCTCCTCCTCCTTCTTTTCCTCTTCCTCCTTCTCCTTTTCCTCCTCCTCTTTCTTCTCCTCTTCCTTCTTCTTCTTCTCTTCCTCCTTCTTCTTCTCTTTCTCCTCCACATCATCATCATCTCAACCTCTTCTTCTCACCTACAGATGGGGTGAGGAAGGATGCAGAAAGCAGGGGAAGAGACAAATAAGACAAGGAGAAAAAGTATATAGCAAGCCCAATAAAATGGGCTACATACTCAATCACTCACCATTCAAGCCCCTGGAATCCTGAATCCACTTCAAAGATTCTAAATTAATAGTACAGGCCATATCCTGAATACAGTTCCTTCTTCATGAAAAAGGAAAGGTTACTGGAGATTATTTTCATCCATTCTGTCCACCATACAAACAGTGTGAATACTTTTTTGATCAATTATACATAACCTGGTGAGTGCAGTGTTTGTTACTAAATCATAACAATAGTGTCTTAGAGTAACAGCTGTGTAATAACGAGAACTCCCTGAAAATAGGTCCTTAAACTTACCACACGAGTTTAAGTAAATAGTCAAGCAGCTACAAACTGTAAGTATAATATATATATACAATTACAACAGTGTTACAAGGTATAGCAACCCACTGTTGATAAAATGAGTGGGTCAGCTTGTAACGAGTAACTTAAAATAATCGTAAAAAGGAACATTTCAAACTAGATACTATGCATGACCTCTAACAGGACATGGTGGGTGAAAACAAGGGAATACAGAACTTAATCATAGCTAAACAGAACTTCAGCACTGACCTAAATGTAAACTATGATACACACCTTGAGGATGCAGTTTCCTTCATCTGCTATAACAAGGCTTTTATATCTGAACTAGGCTTTTGTTCATTAACTAAAATTACAGTAGTTCTTTATCACAAAATAAAATGAACACACACAAACAGACACACCCAATCATCAAAATACATGTCATAGCTTATACTAACCAATATTTTTTTGTACAATACGAAAAATTCTGAAAATAAGCCATAAGGTCGTAAATAATAGGTATGTACATATATGCTGTTCCTGAATTTAAACAACAGTCCATGGTTTACTTCTCTTTCAAGTAAAAACTAATTTCTTAAAACAGTCATGAAAGAAAGTTTATTCGCCCCATTTTTAAAAAAATAATTTGTCTAACTGATATGAATACAGGATTCTTACTGGCCCTGTATGGTCAACAACTCCAAACTAAATTTCATAGGTTGGAGTACAGAACTATAAGTGTTTTAAAATTAAGGAAGCACAAAGTAAAAACGAAAATAAACGGAACTTCTGTGGCCATCTCTGTTTTATGAGAAGTTTGGATGACAGGAGGTATCACTGTCATGAGTAAGTTTCTCTGGTATCAACTAAAAGAAATATACAAGTCAACAATAGCCATTTTAGGGATATGAAGATCCTCTCCAATACTTCTTTACACAGACTGGCTAACTTATAAAACATGTTCAAGTCTGCAGCACATAATTAGGGGTTTTTGTGTTGTTGGCAAAAACCTATTTACCAGGTATGTGTAATTCAAGCATTACCTTCATAACAATCACTAATAACGGTAGCTGTATTCTTGTCGGGTAAGGAGACTCTCTAACACCTCTTCCTCAAAGATTTATTTTCCAAACAACTCATTAATATCCCCTGGTTTCCTTCTATGTCCTTTCAATATTGACACAGATTGCATAACACACAAGAATACAGTAATGAAGCAGAAGCAGAAATAAATTAGTAAGGAAGAGGTGTTAGTAAGCTTCCTAACCATACCAGAATACCACCTTAAGGGTATAAACAGCAGCCCATCTCTTGTATGTCCTACCATACACTCACAAGCTTGTTATTCATAATGTGTAAACGTAATGTCTCATTTACACACTCTTGCTGTTAACCATTTTAGTGAGGTAGTGCCTGAAAGCAGGGGAAAATGACCTCATTCACTCACATCCACTCTCTACATATTCTGTATAAATGCTACCGAGTACATAATTATTACTGACATTATAAATCTTTCTGAAATGGTTCCCAGTACAGCTGTGGACATAAATACTGATACACACTGATTTATTACGACACAGTGAACAATGATTTCTGAAACACTGCAATGAAATCTTCAGAGCCTTATGGACTTTCAGAATACAGTGAAAGGGTTTCATAGTTTTCGGATTAGTAAGTGTATCAGTATTTATGTCTGCAACTGTACATATAAGCAGTCCCCTTAGCTAAGGCATAAGAAAGCTCTCCAAACAGCAATCAGGTGTTTAGAGGAAAGGAACAACCAAACTTGGAATATTGGCTATGAGTGTAAGAGAGTGAGTTTTGAATATTAGCTGTGAGTGTACAAAGGAAAGTTTTGAATATTACCTGCGAGTGTACAAGAGAGTTTTGAATATTGGCTGTGAGTGTACAAGGGGAAGTTTCATTTAATCAGTATATAATATAGTGTTGTTTTAATACTGACTATATCTCACATTACACTTTACACTACCATATCTATTACTTACACGGTATTTAAAAAGTACGCTTAATATCCTACTTACATAGTTTTTGTTTGGCCTGGAAATTACCTGATTTAACGCTACTTTACAAACATCCAAATAATTTCTGCTCTGCTGTGTTACCGCGCTACTTCGGGTGTGTGTGTACGAGTTGGATGTGGAATAATGTGAAGCCAAACCCTATTCAAAGCTCAAGCAGCATGGACAGCTGCCATGAAGTGACAAAGGCTGACATACATAAGGATGTTGGAGCCTTTATACACAAAACAAAATGAAATGCAGACAGTAAGTGTGTGAAAGTTGAGGGTATGGTTGTTAGAGGCAGACCAAAAAAGACCTGGGATGAGGTCAGCAAGTGCAACCTCAAGGATAAAGGACTAAATAGAGAGGAGAGTGGTATGAAGAGCCGCCATTAAGTAACAAAGAGTGACATGGAAGCATGCTGAAGCCTTTATAAACAAAATTACATGAAACAATGAAGGTAAAAACAGCTGCTACAGGTTAAGTTTCCACTGTACAACATAGTCATCTTATTGCACTGGCATACTGAGAAGTTCAACTCAGGTTGAATTATTTGGACCTCCTTCCCATCATGGCAAATGTTTCGGAGGTTGAATTAAATACAAATAAAATGAACATTTGATTTTAGTGAACACCAACTAAAAAAATACTCGTTACCCTTGTGGTGTGATGCAGTATGACACAGAGACCCAGGATTCTGAACTCCTCCCAGTACCAAATGAACACGGCTTCACTTTTACAATTCATTTCAGAGTTCATGACACCCAGGGTAACAAATATCTTTTCAGTGGGTGTAATTCAGAAAGAAACAGTACAATCTGCCTCAGCAGTCTGCGCAATCACCTGTACAATCCTTCAACAAAGCAGAACATTTCAGAAGATGAGTTTAATGTGTCATACAAAAGAAAATGACAGGTTTATAGATCAATGCAGTTATATACAAGAAACAAAACTTCAGATGTAAACAATTTCTGCAAGAATGCTTATGTAACACAGCAGGCAAAAAAAAGGGATTAAATGTACATCTATCAGAATCTGAATAAAATATCATCAATAAAACAAACACAAAATCAACCACAGCCATGATTTGCTGATTCAAAGTAATAATAATAATAATAAAATAATAATAATAATAAAAAAAGCATTAGAAGTTAAATCAATGGAAGTGAAGAACTATTTTAATCTCACAAATAATCGCTATCTGAATCATAAGTACTGTATAGTGAGAATTTCTTGTATCCCTTTACTCTGCTGACATTTTCATTTTATTCATACTACATCCATAGTTCATATAGGATTAGAGACTATCTATCCATTGCCAGACGCTGTAATCCCATAAGGGGTGACCACAAACAAATCACCTCCATATCGCCCTGTCCCCTGCCATTTCACTGCCCTGCTCCCAGCTCACACCCCCCTCTCTAATATACCTCTCCACTCCATCCCTCCATCTCATCCTTGGCCTCCCTCTCCACCTCACTCACATACACTCTCCTCGTCAGTCTCTCGCTTTCCATATAGGATATGAGGCGGTAGCTCGATTGGTAGAGAGGTTGCTTGCAGTCCTATCGGACCCAGGTTCAAATCCTCGCTGGGGCAGGGAACAGGTTAAGGATTTGAATTTCGTTAAATCAGGCTTTACTGATCTACCAGAAGACCTGCCGACGTGTCGTAAAATTACCCCCGCTAATACCAATACACAAGTCCTGTATGAGACAGCCCTAGCCTGTATTCAATATGGACGGTGGGTGTTAGCGCCGAAGTGGTGACACGTAGAGGTGTATGGTATGTAGAAGGACTGCTGGGCCTTGATAGCAGGCTGTGAAGCCTATGTCCGGAGTCGGACACATTAAAAAAAAAAAAAAAAAAAAAAAAGATCTGTCATCCAGTGACAGGAGAAATGAGAAATATCTGAGCCAAGTTAAAGTGAAATGAGTATACTTGATTTTGGGGTCTAGTTACATGCTACCAAAAAAGAAGTCCTGGACCTTTCTCACTCATAAAAGATGCTCCTTAACACCTTTTTCAAGTGATTTATTTTGCTTATTACATGTTATTGTCCCAGTGTTACCTAAATTCTTCCTGTCCCACCATACTCCGCATAACATACAAAAGGATATTAACGAGCCATATCCAAATATAAATCACTAAGGAAGAGGTGTTATGGAGCTTCCTTAACTGATGGGAATACGAGCCCTAACCCCTCCATATGCAATGTCTCTCCAAAGCCAAATTAACTTCTCTGATGATAGGAGGAGTAAAATAGGAAATACAGTTGATTATCATGGTGAAAGAGGTAAGAGTCAACTTTTTGATTAAGCTGGTTCTGTATAGGGCTTACTGTGGTTTACAATTAATGGTATTGCACTGTATGTGAAAATTATATATAAAAACAAAGAGGGATATGTGGGAGAGTGTGAATCAGCAAAATGAAAGAGTATTGCCAAGCAGAACTAATGTCATATTTGTCAAATTACCCAAAAAAAATGCAAATGGTAAAAATACGACAGAAGAACATCAATAACAATAATATAAAAATAACAGTAATAATAATAATATAATAATAATAATAATAAAAATGGAACTTACAGGCCTTCTCTCATTTACTAAAACAACAGTACCTAATAATAATAATAATAATAATAACAATGATAATAATAAACAAGGTCTTACAGTGGTTCACCATTTGGCAGTATAACACACCAATGTGCGGCTTAAATATAATTAGCTGCTAGTGTCGTTCCGTTCCTTATCATTAGTAGGCTATAATGTGTAAGGTATTTGATTCATAACCTCAATAATGCCATATGTTCCTTAATACAGGCATAATACAAAAATAATTAGTCTTTTTTCATATATGCCCAGTTGGTGGTGTTCGGAAACCATGTGATGTGTGCTATCATAAACTCATTTTTTTTTCCAGGTCCATTAATTACATAAAAAGAGCTTGCACAGGTAGTTGTGTACATATTTGTCTTTGTTCATATTTACAAGTGGCTTTTGTACTCTCTTTACACAAGTTTCTAGCTTATGATACTCCCTTTGGTTATCATATTTATACCAGTAACTGAGTACTGTACTATTTACTATTAACATTAGTCCGTATTTCAAATATGAGATAGTGTTGCTATTAATGCAACATTTACACACAAAAATAGTGATACTCAAGTCACCATTCCATAGCCTAGTACATCTTAGAGTCCTTGTTCTGGATAAACACAACAGTCATCATAACCAAGACATCTTACTACACTAAAGCCCTTACCAGGTTAGAATTACACTCAGCCATATTTCACATCTTTCCACACCTTCCCATACTCTCTCTTAACTCCATCAAGTGAAACTATAGTCCATCTCAAATTATAATTATAGTCAGACAATGGGTTAAGTCCTATGCTGTAAGTTTTGTTTGGTTCCTGTATTCCTAATGATTTTATTCATCTCAAGGCAAACATTTTGAACTGGAGGGGTGAGATATAGGCTTCAATAACCCCATCTAGTGCTAGAAATTTCTGCTCGCTTTTACATGAGCATCTGGAGGTGGCAAGTAAAAAATCATAAATATTTCCTTGAACTTAAGGTGTTAAGTGAGGTGATGTCAACTCCTTCAATATGGTATTATTTTTCCTTTTTTCCCCCCCCCCCTCCCTCCAGACATCTTCACTCCACTCTGGAAACTATCTCTTGTACTGCAGGCATTAAAAAAGGCAATATTTAACCTCGTAGTTTGAAAAGTCTCTCCAGAGCTGAAGACAATTAGAAAGAGACGGAATATAACAGGAAACACATCACTGGACTAAAGGAATCATAGTGAGGGAGTGTGGGTGGCTGTGGTAAGCAGTTAACTGTGGCCAACTGTATCTCTAATCTGAATGGACAAAACTTCATCTATTATACAAAGGGAGAAGACAGTATAAAATTCAGTAGCTTTATGATACAGGGTACGTGAGGTCATCTTTTTGCATCTTAGTAACTAGGAAAACAGATCATACTAATCAAGAAAATTTCATAACTAACACCAACGCATCACTTACTGAAGGTATGAGGCCCAATCTTGTCAGCATTTCATTATTTGCACATAGAATCAAGAGGTAAAACTTGTTATGAAATCTTCTGGAAAACTGTAACATCATTCACTAATAGGGCAGGCAATATTCTAAGTGATTTTGTAGGCCTTGTATCACCTCTGTTTTTGTGTTTATCATCATCATCTAACCCCAAACTGCCCCATACAAACAAAAGCACAGGGACCTGAGGCTAGGTTACTCAATCCTGACATTTAAGGCAATGGTGACGAGCCTCATATCCCCCTGAGTGGCATTACGCAAGCGAGATACCCCAACCACGCCTCAGATAAAAACCTTTGGCAATTTCTAACTCCTATTTTTCCTTGTTAGTCTCTTTTATGCTACTGATGGGTATATAGTTCTTCTCAATAACATAACAGAGGTCACTGATCCTTAATGAGTAAAATAAATAGAGGAAGAGGTGCCAAGTCATCTAAAAAGTCACTTAGCCTACAGCCCACAGTCTATCCCTCCTTACAATGATAGAGAAAAGAGGAACATGAGCCCATACCCTCACTGTTAAGGGAAGTTTTCAGGCACCTCTCTCTTACCAGCCATTCTGCATGTGTTTCTCTATTATTCTCATTTTTGGCATATACACAATCTATTCTTGTTAGTCTATTCCTGTGTATGGTTCTGTATTATTCTTGATTCTGGCATTTATACACACTATTACCATTATTCTTTTTTCCAGCATTTATACAAATGAGCACCAGTCTGTTTCTGCTCATGATTCTGTATTATTCTCACTTTTGGCATTCATACAAACTATGCTGATTTTAAAATGTTAGACACTTCATACGAGATTATGAACACGTAATATTACAAACAAATTGCCAAGGAAGAGGTGTTACACAGCCCACTAAGCTGATGAAAAACGAGGCCTTGGGGTCAAACTCTTATCAGTTTATGAGGCATTCCGACACCTCTTGAATATTACACCTCAATGGTCTCTTTTAAGCAATTCATATAATTTCAATACTGATAAAAACTGCACACACAAAATGTACCTGAATACTGACATGCCATATGCAGGAATACACCAGTAAGGGAGAAGTAACAGAGAACCTCCCAAAATAATGAGAACACGGGTCTTGGACAAAGCCGTTTACATACACTAACTACTTACTGCTGTGGCAATTCTTGGTATGACGGCGGACATCATCCCTACGTGACGAAGTAAAGTCACAGTGCTTGCATCTGTGTACTGCTGGAGCATTCTCAGTGTGCCGCTTCATGTGTCGCCGCACTATGTCATTGCGGGTGCTGACGAAATCACAGAAGGTGCACTTTTTGCCTTTGTGTTCCTGTTTCTTGTGTTCCAATAACTCCTTGTACACCAAAGTTGTGAAATCACACTCGGCGCAAGTATGGGGTTCTTTGTGGCGGCGTAAATGGCGATTCAGGCTCTCTCGTTTGGCAAAAACTGCTTTGCAAATTGTGCACATGATCTTAGACACTTGCTTTTGTGGAGTTCGGGGTTCCACTTTGGCGAAGGAAATGGAAGCCGTCTGACCCTGTTGGAGTGATGGGAAAAATGTTTTAAAAATCATCTTAATACACAACTGCAGTACACTTCCACTACTTATACTACTACTTCTCTACAGCTGTTAGTCACTCTCCTGCAGTCCACCATCCTCCTTTTAGGGGATGGTAAGGGAGATGAGGATGTTTATATAACCCAGCAACATTGCCACCCAGTTTTATAGCACCACTACATGAAAGCATTCCTCTCCAGAACCTCTACAGTAAATTAAATACATCCATCCATCCAATACAAGTAAGCCTTAGCTATTATAAATTAACATTGCTTTCCTAAAGTTCACAACCTTTTCCTCACAGCCTGTACTGAATATGGGAGAAAATATCAAATCAGCTTTAAAGGTAATAATGGAAATTTAATAGGCTAAATTTTATATAATTTACTGTGGCTGTCATGGGGAAAAGAAAATGATATATTGGCTAGGAGAGAGTATGAGTGTGGTACAATGTAATCAAACATGGGGGTGACCTGTTTGCGGCCAGCCTTAAGCATCTGCCACTAGACAGTCAACACAGATTTTACATTCTATAACTTACTCGCTGAAAGTGAACTTCTGAGTGCGAGGAAGAAGCAACAGCTGGCATTTCCTCAGAGAAGTCATACAGATTCTCATTGGGTTCCTGCAAATAAAAAAATCTAGTCAATGATGCCATGCTTTCTCTTATGGAATCCCTACAATGAGGCTGGCCATGGCACGCCCAATATTTACTAAGGAATGTAAGATAACTCATTCTAAATCCAGTGAACTACATGTAACTCCAAACAGTCGTTGAACTGTGGGCTGCCCTAATGGGTTTGTATGATGGCAGTGAAGCATGTGAAACTGTTGAGGGTAAGGTGTCTATCTGAGTGGTTCAGTACCAGTATTAGAGAAGACAAGGGTATGTGATACATCTGTGGTTGTTCAAAGTAGCTATATCATTACTGTGCAGGACGGGGTTGTGAAATAAATAAAAACAGACTTCTGAGAGTGGTGCTGGTTATATTATTGCTGCTGTGGCCCCAGGATCATTAGAATATGAACCTGGTGGACTGCAGGATGAAGCTGTCCTCTGGCAGTCCACCACCCTCCTTTCAGGGGATAGGGAGAGAGTTGAGGTGATAATGTGTTAGAAAACCAGAAGGTGATAATGTGTTAGAAAACCTGATGGTGGGTTAAGGTGCAGTAGGCCTAAAACATGGATAATCTCAGCCTTTGTAAAGAAGAACAAAAGTTAAGATCCACTAACCACAGAGTGAAAAGTTGCAATTTCTTCAGTGCCCTGGGCCTCCTTGGTGTCATAAAGAGGACGCATGTTGACCAGGGAGTTAAGCAGGTCTGGGATTTCCTCCGTCCCATCACCAGTCTGGGATACCTGTAGGACAGATTCTTTCCTCTCATTCATGTCGATCTTCACAGTCTCTATCACACTTTCAATGGGATGAAGGACAGGAGGGCTCAGGTGCACATTCTGAGGTGGTTCATGGATAGATAACTGTGGTGGAGATGCCTGGCTTAGGGCAGAATCTACTACCTGGTGTTGTGGAGTGTGATTAAGGTGGTTAGGTGTGGTCAAATGAGGTGCATGTGATGTGTGTGGCTGTTGGGGTGCATGAGCTGTGTGTAGCGGTGGCTGTGTGTGAGATGCATGTGGCTGGGGTTGTGTGTGGGACATGTGGGGTTGGGGTTGTATGTGGGACGTGTGGGGTTGGGGTTGTGTGGGGGGCATGTGGGGCAGTGGGTGGGTGTGGGATGTGTGTGGGTGTGGTTGTGCATGGGATGTGTGGACCTGTGGCTGTGTGAGAGGTATGTGTGGCTGTGCATGGGATGTGTGGGGCTGTGGCTGTGTGTGTGGCTGTGGCTGTGTGTGTGATGTGTGTGGCTGTGATTGTGTATGAGATGTGTGGGGCTGCAGCTGAGTGTGGGGTTGTTGAGCTGCATGAGAAGTGTGAAGCTGCTGTGACGTAAGAGAAGCGTGAGGCTGCTGCAGTGTCTGGGATGTGTGGAGCTGCGGAACTGTGTGGGATGCATGGGCTTGCTGCAAGGGGTGGGATGTGTGGACCTGCTGAGGTGTGTGCGGTGGAAGGGTTGTGTGAGAGAGCTGTGGAGTCTGAGGTTGTTGGGAAGACTGAGGCTTGAGTACTGGACTGTCATGTACTTGAGGGAGGGGAGAGGGGAGGCTCTGTGGTGATGAATGTCCCTGGGAGGACTGGTGACTATGGGACTGGTGAGGCAGTGCATGGTTAGCTGAAGGTTCACCATCATTGTGCTGTGTTAATCCAGCAGAGCGTGGAGGATGGGAAGCATGAGGTTTTACTTGTGGACTGGGAGGTGGCATGTGAGATGCCCCATGAGACTCAGAGGATGCAGACGCTGTGTTCTTTTTAGGCTGACGACGCCTCTTCTTTCGGGGAGGTTCGTCTTTGCTAGAGTTATGACACTTACTTTTCTCATCCTCTACCATGGCCAGTCCCTGGATGCTGAGGAACTCCGCTGCCCTCACAACCCCGGCAAGCTGTGCCTCCTTTATATTGGTTTCTCCCACATACATGAAATCCAACAATGCCTCCAACTCCCGGCAAGTGACATTGTTAATCACCACCACCGGGTTTACGCAGGGGGTCCACTCAAAGATGGAGCTGAAGTAGTGGCTGCAGGTTGACAGCACAAACTTATGAACTGGGAAGAAGCGGCCTTCACAAGCCAGCGTGGCATCTGTGTACGCCGCCTGCAAAAGAACATCATGTTAATAAAAACAGTCCTTGTTATAAATTAGATATACTGTATGTCCTAAAATATCACCTTTTTTTTTTTTTCATACTGTAAATTGGGGAAACTACCAAATCAGATTTATGGGTAATATTGGAATTTTAACAACCAAATTTTCTCAACTTTACGATAAAATTGTCAAAATAATGTAAAAAATGTTAATTACACTGAAGACTTACTGTACTGAACTCAGAGTATGTTGAAATACACCAGTAAAGAAACTCTTCATTATACGATAGGGAGGTTTCCAAAATATCATCATCTCCCATATATAAAACTGGCAATATGTATGTTCCAAACACAATGCAAGAAAAATACCTAAAGTACAGCAGAGTAAGTATTAAGCAGCATATCCAATGAAAAAAAAAAATCAGAGAAAGGCCATATGGAGAGGATGGAGGTTGAGAGACTGACGAAGAGTGAGGTGGAGGTGGAGACAGGGAGGGTGAGGCCAAGGATGAGATGGAGGGATGGAGTGGAGAGGAATATGAGTGAAGGGGGTGTGCGCTGGGAGTAGGGCAGTGAAATGGAGGGGTACGGGGCGATATGGAGGCAATTTGTCTGTGGCCACCCCTTACGGGATTAAGGCGTTTAGCAAAAGAAATACAGAAGAAGAAGGGCAGAGTGAATTTACCTTCCCACGCAAATTTCCTATGGCCTGACTGAAGATTCGTGCGTGTTCTGTCCATTGTAGAGCAAAAAAATCACTCTCCATCTTGTCTGAAAGAGAAGTTGTCATTAGTAATAAGCTAGAAGCAGTTATAATAATGATAAAAAATAAGTTCATATTGACAGTAGCCTATTTAAGACAGATGTATAGAAAAAAGATGAATACATCACAGTAAGGAGCTTAACCCTTTCAGTAAAATGATGCTCTTTACATGTCATTCTTGTTATCTTCAGATGATCT
Source organism: Birgus latro (assembly GCA_018397915.1). NCBI lineage: Eukaryota > Metazoa > Arthropoda > Malacostraca > Decapoda > Coenobitidae > Birgus > Birgus latro. Next base: position 11,831 of record JAGKTI010025692.1, read on the forward strand.
TATTAATCTCAGACATTCAACCTGAAGGGGTTTGATCTATACTACATGCTATTCATTAACTCTTCAGTATGAGTTACCTTTCCTAGGGTAAATAATTGTAAAAATCAACTGCAGGTTACTGAATATATCAAAATGAGATGTCTTCATATGGTACAATGGCATATCTTCATTTAATCAATTCTCGGTAGCCATTAGGACAGTATTCTATTCAGCAAAAGCTGCATTTAGTGAATGGGATCAGGCCCCACAAAGCCTCAAGGGACCCCAGCAGGCACTGGGGGACCTAGGAAGCCTAATTCAAAACATCTCTCCTGCACTGAATACAGGCATTATGAGATTATAAGAATATAATACACTGGCCATCATGTCATCATGCATTTTACCCTTGTAAATTACCATACCCTTGTAACTTACCATGGTTTTTTTCATGATGAAACTAAACAGTGAGCATCTCCCTCAACTCAAGGGTAATTCTTCAATCCTCACCCCTCTCTAAAAAATCACAAGTGAAAACACCCTTTTGGTAAGAATATTTGTAATTTTGTTGCAATAATTGGCATAAGACTGCTTGTGCTTTAATGAAAGGGTTAAGGAAAGAATACAAAGCCACAACAATCGGCCAAAAGCTTTACTCACACAGAACAAAAGGCAACATAAAGCTCTACACTTCCAGCCCAAAGCTAGCTAATATAAGCTCTTCTACACAGAGTGCAGTACAATTTACACAGTCAAGCTCGTCAATTCAACCCAATCAGTAAACGAACGTCTTTTCTACTTCATTTTGCTGCTATCAGATGTGTTTATTCAGCTTTAGTGAGTGCTCTAGCAATGAGGAGTTTATAATTAATCTGTTTATATGAGAAAAATGGTCCACTCCCACAATTTAAATACCAAGTCATGACTGGCTTAATAAAACTTAATCTTAGTTATGGAGTGGGAAAGAGTCTCCCTGGTTACTTCTCAAATCAGTCCTCCAAGCTAACTACACTTGGCCATCCACTAGGCAGATAGGGGTTACAGATACTTATCAGGTTAGAAAGAAATATATGCCGTTTTGAATGCTATTAAACCCCTACATTCAGAAAGTTCATTTTACGCTGAATAAAACATCAGGGAAACAGCAGGAATGAAATAAGATAAAAGAACAATCACTCTGAAGGGTTACCACCATGGTGTTTGCATTACCAGTACTGGATTTCAGGGGCTTCTTGCCCCCTTTCTTGCTGGATCCTGAGTTGGAGTCCATTTATATCTTGGTCTCTGCCACTCTTCCCAGTGCTTCACCAACGATAATTCAAGAATACAACTGGGGGAAGGAGAAAATACACAGCTATATGAAAACCCACAGCTAACACAATGTTGTTGATCAACCCAGTTTGTCTGCCCAAGCAGACCCATCAACCACAGGTAAGCAACTGTCCCTAAAGGGCCACCCTGTGCTCTGAACCCATGTTCCCTTAGGGTTGACAGCCCCTCATCAGTATATTTCCATATTAGCTAATATATATGCTGTGTTTAGCTATGAGACAAAGCTAACATGATACCTAAGGTGAAGATAGGGTGGGGTTTACTCACCTGGTTGGCTACCCCATTACAATTTAACAGTATGGCTCGGTAGGAATCTGCTTTTTCAAGAAGCAGGGCAGCTCATACCTGTTGGCACGCCAGCCCCATTCCCTATACACATCATCATCTGAATATGCTATTGAGTAGGGGCTGAGTTTTGTGCCATATGCAGGGTCAGACACCACTTAAGTACAGAGCTCATCTCCATAACTCAGGCCTTTGAACCTGTAGCTGGTAATTCAGCCACTATCATAGAATACAAGGTTAATGCCTCATCCAGGTTATCACAACTACCTTCCCTAAATGTTCCCTAAGGGTGGACAGACCGAAGACAAGTGGTGCCAGCTGTCTGCACCAGGACCTGACCCTTGGCACTCTCAGGCCAGCAGTTTCATAGCCAGCATTACAAACCACTTACCTACCAATACCTACCCATCTATACCCAACCCAACTTATGCTGGTCCAGTTTTGGGCAACCTGGG
>JAGKTI010025693.1:0-13878 GCA_018397915.1 Birgus latro
AAAATCTGAAAATCGTTAAATATGTCTCGAAAAAATCAAGTTTAATAAAATGTACACCAAATTGAGTGTTCACCCCACATATGGTAAAACACACTAATATAAGTCTAAAAACAGTTTATAAATCAACCTAAACACACAATTTTAGTCTAAAATATCATCAGTACCACCATGGTTTCAACTTGAGGTAGCAGCCTTTCCAAACACGATTTCCAAAACACAAGACTCAGTACTTCACACAAAAAAATATATCACTCAACTTAATCTTGCACCTAGCGCTATTACCTATTCACTTACACACTGTTATCTTTTTTTTTTTTTTATGTGTCCGACTCTGGGCATAGGCTTTACAGCCAGCTATCAAGGCCCAGCCGTCCTCCTACATACCATACACCTCTACATGTCACCACTTCGGCGCTAACACCCACCGTCCATATTGAATACATGCTAGGGCTGTCTCATACAGGACTGATGTATTGGTATTAGCGGGGTTATTTTTACGACATGTCGGCGAGTCTCCTGGTAGATCAGTAAAGCCTGATTTAATGAAATTCAAATCCTTAAACTGTTCCCTGCCCCAGCGAGGATTCAAACCTGGGTCCCTCGGGACTGCAAGCCAACTCTCTACCGATCGAGCGACAGCCTGGAAATATATATGGTGTTTTAGTGGCTCTTCTTGCACAAAGTAGAACGAAAGGCAGACGATCATGGTGAATGTAAACTTTGGACACCTGCGCATGCAAGGTGTACACGATCGTCAATATACAAATTTCAGAATTTTGCACAGAAAAATTTATCACTTAATATCACACACTTAATTTTATATTACACATTTCCCCTGTTATCTGGCCGTGGCAGTGGTGTTTCAATGGCCTTTTGTGCACAAAATGGAAACCAAGGCAGAGAATCACAGCAAATGTAAACACTGGGTGTCCATGTTGGCTCAGACAGATGACTCTCAGCTTGAGAACATCAGCGTTTCCGCACGAGATTCTCGGAGAAAGCCATCACATTTATCATTCATGTGAAATTGCAATGAATTCTTCATCGCTGGTCTGAAAAGGGATCAATCTTAAATTATCCTTGCAGCGATTCATAACGAAATGAAATATTATGAGATAACTCTACACAACTATCCAACTTTTTCTAGATGCTAACGCCCATATTCTTTAACTTTTCCTTGTTTTCGATGCATGGGAAGGATCTTTCAATGAATAGGAATTTTTTTAAGAATTCTTCTCTTTCCTGATCTGCCCGAAAGGCAAGGTCTTTCCGTCGAGCAGCCGAAATTATTGGAAATTGTCAGAATCATTTGACTTGTCTCTTCAAAATTTCCTTCGCAATTTTTGCATTCTTTTGTACCTTACTGTCTTAAATATATTTAAAATATCAACGATAGGTACTGAATAACTGAATTAACTCGATTTATAACAACAATGTATACTGATTTTTGAGTACTATTTGCTTCTCTTTAAAGGTGTTACCCATGTCAGCAGAGATGTTCAGCCAGACATAAACAGAGAAGACGACATACTACAGGCATGCCCTGCTTTAACCATGTAATTCCTTAGGTAAAACCCTATTGTCAGATGGGGTATCATATATCAGGGTACTTTCATCATGTAAAGTAATGTGCAGCATTTACTAGTATTTGGTTTTCTCCCAAACCAACCCCAAAACTCACCCAAATGAGCCCAAAAACAAGTTTAAAGCCAATCTAAATGGGCTAACAGCTGTCATGGAAGCTAACCTAAACCTAACACATGTAAATAACTCACAAAAGCCAACAAATAAAATATGAAAATCGTTAAATATGTCTGGAAAAAATCAAGTTTAATAAACTGTACACCAAATTAACAGTTCACCCCACCTATGGTAAAACACACTAGTCTAAGTCTAAAAACAGTTTATAAATCAACCTAAACACACAATTTTAGTCTAAAATATCATCGGTAGCACCATGGTTTCAACTTGTGGTAACAGCCTTTCCAAACACGATTTCCAAGTCACAAGTTTCAGTACTTCACACAAAAAATTATATCACTCCACTTAATCTTCCACCTTGCACTATTACCTATTCACTTACACACTGTTATCTGGAAATATATATGGTGTTTTAGTGGCTTTTCTTCCACAAAGTGGAACGAAAGGCAGACGATCATGGTGAATGTAAACTTTGGACAGCTGCGTATGCAAGGTGCAAAAGATCTTCGAGTTACAAGCTTCAGAATTTTCACAGAAAAATTTATCACTTAATATCACACGCTGAATTTTATATTCCACATTTTCCCTGTTATCTGGCAGTGGCAGTGGTCTTTCAATGGCCTTTTGTGCACAAAATGGAAACCAAGGCAGAGAATCACAGCAAATGTAAACACTGGGTGTCCATGTTGGCTCAGACAGATGACTCTTAGCTTGAGAACGTCAGCATTTCCACACGAGATTCACGGAGAAAGCCATTGCATTTATCATTCATGTGAAATTGCGATGAATTCTTCATTGTTGGTCTGAAAAGGGATCAATCTTAAATTATCCTTGCAGCGATTCATAACGAAATGAAATATTATGAGATAACTCTACACAACTATCCAACTTTTTCTAGATGCTAACGCCCATATTCTTTAACTTTTCCTTCTGTTCTCGATGCATGGGAAGGATCTTTCAATAAATAGGTATTTTTTTAAGAATCCTTCTCTTTACTGATCTGCTCGAAAGGCAAGGTCTTTCCTTCGAGCAGCCAAAATTATTGGAAATTGTCAGAATCATTTGACCTGTCTCTTCAAAAATTCCTTTGCAATTTTTGCATTCTTTTGTAGTTCACTGTCTTAAAAATATTTAAAATATAACGATAGATACCGTACAACTGAATTAACTCGATTTATAACAATACTGTATACTAAATTTTTGAGTACTATTTGCTTCTCTTTAAAAGTGATACACATGTCAGTTGAGATGTTCAGCCAGACATAAACAGAGAAGACGGCGTACTACTGGCATACCCTGGTTTAACGATGTAATTGCTAAGGTAAAACCCTATTGTCAGATGGGGTATCATATATCAAGGTACGTTTATCATGTAAAGTAATGTGTAGCATTTAAAAACGTTTGGTTTCCTCCCAAACCAAGCCCCAAACTCACCCAAATGAGCCGCAAAACAAGTTTAAAGCCAATCTAAATGGCCTAACAGCTGTCATCGAAGTTAACCTAAACCTAACAAATGTAAATAATTCAATAAAACCAACAAATAAATTCTGAAAATCGTAAAATATGTCTGGAAAATATCAAGTTTAATAAACTGTACACCAAACTGACAGTTCACCCCACCTATGGTAAAACACACTAATCTAAGTCTAAAAACAGTTTATAAATCAACCTAAACACACAATTTTAGTCTAAAATATCATCGGTAGCACCATGGTTTCAACTTGAGGTAGCAGTCTTTCCAAACACGATTTCCAAGTCACAAGTTTCAGTACTTCACACAAAAAATTATATCACTCCACTTAATCTTGCACTATTACCTATTCACTTACACATTGTTATCTGGAAATATATATGGTGTTTTAGTGGCTTTTCTTCCACAAATTGGAACGAATGGCAGACGATCATCGTGAATGTAAACTTTGGACACCTGCGTATGCAAGGTGCACATGATCTTCAAGTTACAAGTTTCAGAATTTTGCACAGAAAAATTTATCACTTAATATCACACACTGAATTTTATATTCTGCTTTTCCCCTGTTATCTGGCAGTGGCAGTGGTGTTTCAATGGAATTTTGTGCACAAAATGGAAACCAAGGGAGAGAATCACAGCAAATGTAAACACTGGGTGTCCATGTTGGTTCAGACAGATGACTCTCAGCTTGAGAACGTCAGCATTTCCGCATGAGATTCTCGGAGAAAGCCATTGCATTTATCATTCATGTGAAATTGCGATGAATTCTTCATCGCTGGTCTGAAAAGGGATCAATCTTAAATTATCCTTGCAGCGATTCATAACAAAATGAAATGTTATGAGATCCTCTCTTGGGGGGGAGGCAGTAGCTCGATCGGTAGAGAGTTGGCTTGCAGTCCCGTGGGACCCAGGTTCGAATCCTCGCTGGTGCACGGAACAGTTTAAGGATTTGAATTTCATTAAAATCAGGCATTACTGATCTACCAGAAGACCCGCCGACATGTCGTAAAATAACCCCGCTAATACCAATACACCAGTCCTGTATGAGACAGCCCTAGCATGTATTCAATATGGACGGTGGGTGTTAGCGCCGAAGTGGTGACATGTAGTATGTAGGAGGACGGCTGGGCCTTGATAGCAGGCTGTGTAGCCTATGCCCAGAGTCGGACACATTAAAAAAAAAAAAAAAAAAAATATCCAACTTTTTCTAGATGCTAACGCCCATATTCTTTAATTTTTCCTTCTGTTTTCGATGCATGGTAAGGATCTTTCAATGAATACGTAATTTTTTAAGAATTCTTCTCTATCCTGATCTGCTCGAAAGGCAAGGTCTTTCCTTCGAGCAGCTGAAATTATTGGAAATTGTCAGAATCATATGAGCTGTCTCTTCAAAAATTCCTTTGCAATTTTTGCATTCTTTTGTAGTTTACTGTCTTAAATAAATTTAAAATATCAACGATAGGTACTGTACAATTGAATTAACTCGATTTATAACAATATGCCGATTTTTGAGTACTATTTGATTCTCTTTAAAAATGTTACCCATGTCAGCTGAGATGTTCAGCCAGACATAAACAGAGCAGACGACGTACTACAGGCATACCCTGCTTTAACGATGTAATTGCTTAGGTAAAACCCTATTGTCAGATGGGGTATCATATATCAGGGTAATTTTATCATGAAAAGCAATGTGCAGCATTTACCAGCGTTGGGTTTCCTCCCAAACCAAGCAAAAAACTCACCCAAATGAGCCAAAAAACAAGTTTAAAGCCAATCTAAATGGCCTAAAAGCTGTCATGGAAGCTAACCCTTTCGGGACTTTACCGAAAGCTTTGTCATTGCACTTGACATCTCAAAGGCTTTCGATCGAGTCTGGCATAAATCTTTAATTTCCAAACTGCCCTCCTACGGTTTCTATCCTTCTATATGTGCCTTCATCTCTAGCTTCCTTTCTGGTCGTTCTATAGCCGCTGTTGTAGACGGCCATCGTTCTTCTCCTAGACCTATCAACAGTGGTGTTCCTAAGGGTTCTGTCCTATCACCTACTCTCTTCCTTTTATTCATCAATGACCTTCTAAGCTGTACATATAACCCTATCCACTCATATGCTGATGATTCCACCCTTCACCTTTCCATTCGGTTCCCGCAACGTCCATCTCAGCAGTTACTTCAACAAAAAAGGGATGAGGCTATGGCACACCTAATGTCTGATTTGGCTCGTATCTCTGATTGGGGTAAAAATAACCTTCTTATTTTCAATGCATCAAAAACTCAGTTCTTACACATATCAACCCGACAAAATCTTCCTCGGGATTACCCACTAATGTTTAATAATGAACAGTTATGTCCTGCATCATCCTTGAACATGCTTGGGGTTTCATTCTCTCAGGATTTGTCTTGGAAAGAACATATTACATCTCTTGTGAAATCTGCTTCCAAGAGATTAGGTGTGCTAAGCCGATTCCGTACTTTCTTTACCCTTGCACAGTTGTTGACCTTGTACACGGGTTTTATTTGCCTGTGTATGGAGTACAACTCTCATGTGTGGGGAGGCTCCCCACATGCAGCTCTTCTCAATAGGGTGGAGTCAAAGGCTTTTCATCTCATTAACTCTCCTCCTCTTACTGATTCCTTTTAACTATTGTCTCTTCACTGCACTGTTGCATCTTTATCTCTCTTCTATCGCTACTTCAATGGTCACTGTTCCTCTGAACTGTCTGCTTGCATCCCTCCACCTCTACGTCGGGCACGTAGTACCCGTCTAGCAACAAACTCTCATCCCTTTTCTGTCCAACTCTCTAATGCAAGAGTTAACCGTTACTCCCAGTCTTTTATTTATGCAACTGGTCAACTCTGGAACTATCTTCCTCTGTCTGTATTTCCAATTTCCTATGATCTCCCGTCTTTCAAACGCAGGTGTCCAGGCATCTCGAATTGAACGGATCTTCAATTTGGCTCTCTTTTGTACTGTTTTTGCTTTTTCTTCGAAGGAACAGTATGCAGGCTCGTGGCCTTTGGTTCCTTCTTCCATGCATTAAAAAAAAAAAAAAAACTCACTAAAACCAACAAATGAAATCTGAAAATCGTCAAATATGTCTGGAAAAAATCAAGTTTAATAAACTGTACACCAAAATGACAGTTCACCCCACCCATGGAAAAACACACTAATCTAAGTCTAAGAACAGATTATAAATCAACCTAAACACATAATTTTAGTCTAAAATATCATCAGTAGCACCATGCTTTCAACTTGAGGCAGCAGCCTTTCCAAACACGATTTCCAAGTCAAAAGAGTCAGTATTTCACACAAAAAATTAAATTACTCCACTTAATCTTGCACCCTGCACTATTACCTATTCACTTACACACTGATATCTGGAAATATATATGGTGTTTTAGTGGCTTTTCTTGCACAAAGTGGAACGAAAGGCAGACGATTATGGTGAATGTAAACTATGCACAGCTGCGTATGCAAGGTGCACACGATCTTCAAGTTACAAGTTTCAGAATTTTGCACAGAAAAATTTATCACTTAATATCACACGCTGAATTTTATATTCCACATTTTCCCTTTTATCTGGCAGTGGCAGTGGTATTTCAATGGCCTTTTGTGCATGAAATGGAAAGCAAGGCAGAGAATTACAGCAAATGTAGACAATGGGTGTCCATGTTGACTCAGACAGATGACTCTTAGCTTGAGAACATAAGCGATTCCGAACGAGATTCTCGGAGAAAGCCGTCGCATTTATCATTCATGTGAAATTGTGATGAATTCTTCATCGCTGGTCTGAAAAGGGATCAGTGTTAAATTATCCTTGCACCGATTCATAACGAAATGAAATATTATGAGATAACTCTATACAACTATCCAACTTCTTCTAGATGCTAACGCCCATATTCTTTAACTTTTCCTTCTGTTTTCGATGCATGGGAAGGATCTTTCAATGAATATGTATTTTTTAAAGAATCCTTCTCTTTCCTGATCTGCTCGAAAGGCAAGGTCTTTCCATCGATCAGCCGAAATTATTGGAAATTGTCAGAATCATTTGACCTGTCTCTTCAAAAATTCCTTCGCAATTTTTCCATTCTTTTGTAGTTTACTGTCTTAAATATATTTAAAATATCAACAATAGGTACTGTACAATTGAATTAACTCGATTTATAACAATATACTGATTTTTTAGTACTATTTGATTCTCTTTAAAAGTGTTACCCATATCAGCTGAGATGTTCAACTAGACATAAACAGAGAAGACGACGTACTACAGGCATACCCTGGTTTAACGATATAATTGCTTAGGTAAAACCATATTGTCAGATGGGGTATCATATATCAGGGTAATTTTATCATGTAAAGTAATGTGCAGCATTTACCAGCGTTGGGTTTCCTACCAAACCAAGCCCCAAACTCACCCAAATGAGTCCAAAAACAAGTTTAAAGCCAATCTAAATGGCCTAACAGCCGTCATGGAAGCTAACCTAAACCTAACACAAGTAAATAACTCACTAAAACCATCAAATAAAATCTGAAAATCGTTAAATATGTCTGGAAAAAATCAAGTTTAATAAACTGTACATCAAAATGACAGTTCACCCCACCCATGGAAAAACACACTAATCTAAGTCTAAGAACAGATTATAAATCAACCTAAACACATAATTTTAGTCTAAAATATCATCAGTAGCACCATGGTTTCAACTTGAGGCAGCAGCCTTTCCAAACACGATTTCCAAGTCAAAAGATTCAGTATTTCACACAAAAAATTAAATTACTCCACTTAATCTTGCACCCTGCACTATTACCTATTCACTTACACACTGTTATCTGGAAATATATATGGTGTTTTAGTGGCTTTTCTTGCACAAAGTGGAACAAAAGGCAGACGATCATGGTGAATGTAAACTTTGGACAGCTGCGCATGCAACGTGTACACAATCTTCAAGTTACAAGTTTCAGAATTTTGAACAGAAAAATTTATCACTTAATATCAAACACTGAATTTTATATTCCGCATTACCCCAGTTATCTACCAGTGGCGGTGGTGTTTCAATGGCCTTTTGTGCACAAAATGGAAAGCAAGGCAGAGAATCACAGCAAATGTAAACAATAGGTGTCCATGTTGGCTCAGACAGATGACTCTCAGCTTGAGAACGTCAGTGTTTCCGCACGAGATTCTCGGAGAAAGCCATCGCATTTATCAATCATGTGAAATTGCGATGAATTCTTCATCGTTGGTCTGAAAAGGGATCAATCTTAAATTATCCTTGCAGCGATTCATAACGAAATGAAATATTATGAGATAACTCTACACAACTATCCAACTTTTTCTAGATGCTAACACCCATATTCTTTAACTTTTCCTTCCGTTTTCAATGCATGGGAAGGATCTTTCGATGAATAGGTATTTATTTAACAATCCTTTCTTTCCTGATCTACTCGAAAGGCAAGGTCTTTCCTTCGAGAAGTCGAAATTATTGGAACTTGCCAGAATCATTTGACCTGTCTCTTCAAAAATTCATTCGCAATTTTTGCATTCTTTTGTAATTTACTGTCTTAACTATATTTAAAATATCAACGATAGGTACCGTACAATTGAATTAGCTCAATTTATAACAATATACAGATTTTTTAGTACTATTTGCATCTCTTTAAAAGTGTTACCCATGTCAGCTGAGATGTTCAGCCAGACATAAACAGAGAAGACGACGTACTACAGGCATACCCTGATTTAATGATGCAATTGCTTAGATAAAACCCAATTGTCAGATAGGGTATCATATATCAGGGTACTTTTATCATGTAAAGTAATGTGCAATATTTACCAGAGTTGGGTTTCCTCCCAAACCAAGCCCAAAACTCACCCAAATGAGCCCAAAAACAAGTTTAAAGCCAATCTCAATGGCCTAACAGCTGTCATGGAAGCTAACCTAAACCTAACACCTGTAAATAACTCACTAAAACCAACAAATAAAATCTAAAAATCATTAAATATGTCTGGAAAAAATCAAGTTTAATAAACTGTACCTCAAATTGACAGTTCACACCACATATGGTAAAACACACTAATTTAAGTCTAAAAACAGTTTATAAATCAACCTAAATACAAAATTTTAGTCTAAAATATCATCAGTAGCACCATGGTTTCAACTTGAGGTACCATCCTTTCCCAACACGATTTCCAAGTCACAAGTTTCAGTATTTCACACACAAAATTATATCACTCCACTTAATCTTGCACCCTGCACTATTACCTATTCACTTACACACTGTTGTCTGGAAATATATATGGTGTTTTAGTGGCTTTTCTTGCACAAAGTGGAACGAAAGGCAGACGATCATGGTGAATGTAAACTTTGGACAGCTGCGTATGCAAGGTGTACACGATCTTCAAGTTATAAGTTTCAGAATTTTACACAGAAAAATTTATCACTTAATATCACACGATGAATTTTATATTCCGCATTACCCCTGTTATCTGGCAGTGGCTGTGGTGTTTCAATGGCCTTTTGTGCACAAAATGGAAAGCAAGGCAGAGAATCACAGCAAATGTAAACACTGGGTGCCCATGTTGCCTCAAACAGATGACTCTCAGCTTGAGAACGTCAGCGTTTCCGGTCGAGATTCCCGGAGAAAGCCATCGCATTTATCATTCATGCGAAAGTGCAATGAATTCTTCATCGTTGGTTTGAAAAGGGATCAGTGTTAAATTATCATTGCAGTGATTCATAATGAAATGAAATATTATGAGATAACTCTAAACAACTATCCAATGTTTTCTAGATTCTAACGCCCATATTCTTTAACTTTCCCTTCTGTTTTCGATGAATAGGTATTTTTTAAGAATCCTTCTCTTTCCTTATCTGCTCGAAAGGCAAGGTCTTTGCTTCAAGCAGCCGAAATTATTGGAACTTGTCACAATCATTTGACCTGTCTCTTCAAAAATTCCTTTGCAATTTTTGCATTCTTTTGTAGTTTACTGTCTTAAATATGTTTAAAATATCAACGATAGGTACCGCACAATTGAATTAACTCGATTTATAACAATACTGATTTTTTAGTACTATCTGCTTCTCTTTAAAAGTGATACCCATGTCAGCCGAGATGTTCCGCCAGACATAAACAGAGAAGACGACGTACTACAGGCATACCCTGGTTTAACGATGTACAGTGCTTCCTCCAATTTTGCGGGAATATGGTCGACAAAAAACCTCGCAAAATCGAAATTCGCAAAGTAGAAACAATTAAATATATGCAATAAAGGTAAATTGATCGACATCACCCCAAGGTAAGCACTTTTTCCCACTCTTTCTCTCGACTCTACCTCTTAATTTTATGATGATAAATGAAACAAACATGGACTGATGTATTGTACAGTAATATTATTAAGAAAACATAATAGGTAAGAAACATGAAAAAGAAAAAAATGCATATTTACACTGATGTGAAGACTGGCGTAGTGTACGGGACTGGTGGCGGGGCAAGGTTTGGGTGCGACTACTGTGGTGCAAACAAACGTGGCGGGGCGGCAGAACACCGAACTAGGAGGTACAGTACGCCCAGCGAACCACGACGTCACTACTCCGCGTGGCAAAGTAGTGCTGGAAGACGATTTTCCCACCACTCGACCTCGCAAAGTGTGTGATTGCTCGCAAAGTTTATAAATGTTAAAAAATAAAAGACTTGGAACTACCTCGCAAAATTGGTGATTCGCAAAGTTAAAGTTCACAAAGTTGAAGGATGTACTGTAATTGCTAAGATAAAACCCCCCCAGGGGGTAGGGGGTTTCAAGAATTCTCCCCCAGTATCCCTGCTTGTCGTAAGAGGCGATTGAAAGGGATGGTGGTGGGTTAGTGCCGCACCCCGAAAAAACAACTAACTTGTAGAAGGAGGCTGTAGCACGGGCCGAACAGGGTAGTACTCCCGAGGGGAATGGAATGCCGGTGATAGGGAGAGCTGGAGCTCCTTTCACTAGCTACCTAATCATCCCCCCTTGCTGACCTTTTCAGTGTGACAGTAACATGGAGAGTAGACCAGCATGCTCTCCCAAACATTTCCTCTAACTATCATATGCACTACACCACAGGCACTTTACATATCACACAACGTACCCCACTACGTTACAGGGGTTGACGCCAGCAAGGGCATGCGGCCAGAAAACTTTGCCCCCGCTACCTAGTGGCCGACTTTCGGGGAGAGGCATGACGGGTTCCGCCGGCACAGATCACGGGAACGGGGCGAGATGGGGCTTGAACCTGTGCTAGAGGGTACAGGGCATTGCGTTTCCCAGGCTGCCGCTTCCGCTCAATAGAGAGGGGCCCGAATCTGGGAGTAGCGCCCCAGGAGGCTGCCCTATCAGTGGGTGTATAATGGCGGGGCAGCTGCAGTGCCAAGGCGCGCTTGGAGGGTGTCCCTGCAGGTGTCCTGGCAGGGTGCCCCGAGGCCACTACCACAGCCACTAGTAAGCTGGTGGGCTAGGGGTTCCAGATCCATTGCCTGGACCCAGGACTGTGCAGTGGGCTGGGCCTTTGGAATGTTTACCCCCCTTTATCTTACCGACTATGACCAAGTACAATAACAAGCATCAAAGCAAGCCTGAGGACAGTAAATCACCCAGGGGGTTTAGGGTGGGCTCAAGGAATGTGGGAAGTTTGAGGGGAAGAGCGGGGGAAGTTGTTGAGGCATTTAGTAGGAGGTGGGTGGATGTGGTTTGTTTGCAAGAAGTCCGGTACAGGGGTGGATCAGCCAGAAAGATTGCTGGGAAGGATTGCTACTATAAGCTGTTTAGGCAGGGGGGAACTGACAGATATGGGGGTGTGGGTGTGTTGGTTGCGGAGAAATGGGTGGAGTATGTTATGAATGTCATGAGAGTAAGCGATAGGATAATAGTAGTGAAAATTTTGATCGGACGGGTGATTGTTTCAGTTATATCAGCATATGCTCCGCAGGTAGGATTCGATGACGCAGAGAAGGATAGATTTTGGGATGATTTAATACGTGTAGTAAGTGGTATGGGTGATGATGAGGTAGTGGTACTGGGAGGGGATTTAAATGGTCATGTTGGTGAAGCAGCTCAAGGTTATGAAGGAGTCCATGGAGGATGTGCATATGGTGTGAGGAATGCGGAAGGGGAAAGAATACTCGAGTTTGGGGAGGCTATGGACATGATTGTGTGCAACACACATTTTAGAAAAAGAGTGAGTAGATTGATTACATACGAGTCCGGGGGAAATAGTAGTCAGATAGATTATTTTCTGGTCAGGAGGGTTGATAGGAGATTAGTGAGGGATGTTAAAGTTATAGGAAGCGAGGAGTGTGTGCAGCAGCACAAACTATTGATTTGTGACATGGTGCTTAAGGAACGAATGACGAGAAGGAGGACATATGTACCTAGGAGGAAAATATGGAAGCTGGGAAACCAATCAGTAAGGGATGCCTTTTACAGTGAGATGAGGAGAGTGGTGGCTGAACAAGAAGCCGTAGATAGAGACGTTAATGAACAGTATAGAGCCCTTAAGAACAGCCTCTTGAGAGTTACTGATGCAGTGTGCGGTTGGACAGGGGGCCCACCAAGACATAAAGTGACTTGGTGGTGGGATGAGGGTGTAGAAGCTGCAGTTAAGGAGAAAAGAAGGCTTTTTCGGGAATGGAAGAAGGGTGGTAACAGGGAGGAGTACTTGGCTGAAAAGCACAGGGCTAGAAGAGAGGTATACAGGGCAAAGTCTGAGTCACAGAGACTTTTACTTGATAATCTAAATCATGAAGGAAGGAAAAATATGGTTTTTAGGGTGGCAAATCAGGTGAAGAGAGATAATCGGGACATTGTAGGCGAGCAGTGTGTGAAGAATGATGAAGGAAGGGTAGTGGTGAACAGTGAGGATATTAAAGATGCATGGAGAGAGCATTATAGCCGGTTGTTGAATGAGGAGTTTGATTGGGATAGGGAAGGTTTGGAGCCAGCTGATCCGGTGTTTGGGCCTTGGCCTTTGATTGACGCTGCTACTGTGAGTGAGGCAATACGTAGGATGCGGGTGGGGAAGGCGGCAGGTGTGTCTGGGTTGACTGCTGAAATGTTGAAGGCCTCAGGAGATATTGGGGTGAGGCTAGTCACTGACCTGATAAATATGATTATGAGTGTGTGGTCCCAGATGATTGGCTGAAGAGTGTAACTGTAAATGTGTACAAAGGGAAGGGTGATGCCCTGGAAAGGGGAAATTACAGAGGTATAAAGCTCTTAGATCAGACAATGAAAGTAATGGAGAGAGTTCTAGAAGGTATGATTAGAGAAAGAGTGAATATCAATGAGATGCAGTTTGGGTTTATGCCAGGCAGAGGGATCACTGATGCCATATTCATTGTTCGACAGCTTCAGGAAAAATATATTGGAAAGAAAAGGGAATTGCATTTTATTTTTGTTGATTTGGAAAAGGCCTTTGACAGAGTCCCTAGAGAGGTGGTGAAGTAGGCAATGAGAAAGCTGGGGTTGGAAGAGTGGCTGGTTAGGGTGGTTATGGCCATGTACGTGGGTGCTCGCACCCAGGTAAGAGTGAATGGAGTTTTGAGTGATGAGTTTCCCGTGAATGTTGGTGTGCATCAGGGGTCAGTTTTGAGTCCCTTGTTGTTTATCATGGTGCTCGAAGCCCTCTCACGTGACTTCAGAGATGGACTCCCATGGGAGATGTTGTATGCTGATGATTTGGTGTTGATT